>SNQJ01S0147400.1:42653-56939 GCA_010110895.2 Picea sitchensis
ATAAGGCTTCAGGAAACCGATCCACCCAATATTTATGGTGTAATTGAACTGTCTTGGTAAGTATAGCCTCTGTCACTTTTTTGGTTGATTCCACTTGTTTGTTTGCTTGGGAGTGATAAGGTGAGGATTTCCTATGTTTAATTTATATTGTTCAATAATAGATTTGACCAGATTGGAGGTAAATTGAGTTCCTTGTTCTGTCAGTATTTCTCAAGGCACACCAAAATGAGTAAAGATGTATTCTAATATAAAATCAACAATTGATTGCTCATTTGCAGAGTACAAATATTTATTCACTACCCATTTAGCCGCATAATCTATATATACCTTATTCTTCTATACATGGGTTTGATAGGGCCTACAAAGTCCAAATCCCATTTCTCAAATGGTTCAATTAATACCTGATCTTGGAGAGGCATATCATCGCTTGCAGTTGGTTTCCCCATCCTTTGACAATCATCACAACTAGC
Organism: Picea sitchensis; assembly: GCA_010110895.2. Taxonomy (NCBI): domain Eukaryota; kingdom Viridiplantae; phylum Streptophyta; class Pinopsida; order Pinales; family Pinaceae; genus Picea; species Picea sitchensis. The sequence continues at coordinate 43,124 of SNQJ01S0147400.1, forward strand.
CACATATTTCTTTGCATGCCTGAAGATGGTTGGCCAATAGTAGCCTATCTACATTATTTTGTATGTTGTGCTCTTATCAGCAAAATGGCCTCCACATGGGCCATGATTGCAGGCTTTGAAGATATCATACATCTCATCCTCCTGTACACATATTCTAATCACCAAATGAGGTCATGTACGACATAGACACTCATAATGCCACATGTAATTTGTGCTCAGCTGAATAATCCTTTGTTTTTCTTAGAGGGACAAATTCTGAGGTAATTTCCCTATTACTGTTGGATTACTGAGAGGGGGGTGAATCAGTAATAGAGCAATTTAGTCCTTTTTAACCATAAAATGCAAGTGTTATATAACTGTAGCATTATCATCCACTAGTTGCAGAGCAAATAAACAATGAACAAATGAGAAATCATACACATACACAGTACACCAGTGTTTTTACGTGGAAACCCAAAGTGGGAGAAAACCACTGAATGATTTTTCTTATATGTCTTTAAGAATTAGATTCAATGGAAGCACCAATTGCCTTTGTTTTCTAGCTACAACTCGAAGGAGGATCCAACCCCCTAGTTTCCTAGGCTACAACCTAAAGGAAGCTCCAACTCCCCAATTCTATGGATACAACTAGAAGGAGGCTACAACCCCCTATGTTCTCCAACTACAACCGGAAGGTGGCTACAACCACCTGGCCTTTCCCCATCCAACTGCCCTAAAAAATAAGTAGAATGATGGAACCACTTTCACACTATCACTGTGAGATATACTGTTGTAAACATGTACCAATCAACCTGTACAATAAAAAAGTGCATCATCCATGCACCAACCTATACTAAACAACCTATAATCATTTTGTACCATAAAAAAGTGCATCGACCATGCACCAACTTGTACCTCAACCTATAATATCAACGAGTGCATCAACCATGCATCAGATATGTACCAATCATGCATCAAATACACATAAACTACGACTCATCAAGATGTACCAACATCATCAACTATACACCTCATGTATGTGCCAACTCATCAACTACTTGTCTCAACCATGTACCTCAACCATATACCAAATAAATATACCAATATAACCATCAAAATTTCTCTAGAAATACATCACACTATCCATAACCAAATACCATAAACCATTACATCAAACCATATGCCACAACATCATTATTATACAACCTCTATCTATAATATACCTCAACCAAAATCCCTCATCAATTTCATCATCTAAATATTATTTGTAACTCTTTAATAGATGTGGTGTGTATGATCACATACCTGCAAACCTTTCTTAACAAGAGACCATCATTTTCATCAAATTTTACTTTAGTCTCACATGACTAGTTTTGGATTAGTCAACAACCCTAACTTGCAATAATCATCACTATGTATCTGTAATGAATAAAGTTCTAAAAATATTACACAATGTTCTTCAATGTCTTTTCTACAATTTCTCTAGGTTTTACTTCTTGGAACCTCCCAGAAAAGGAGTTATAGGAAAAATGACATACCTTGTTGAATTCTAGCTTATTCTAGAGACAAAACTTATAGAGAATTCCTTCATGGAATATTTGATAAATAGATATGAAAATGGTAAAAAAACATACTAAAAATTGTACTCTAACTAATACATTTGGTCTTACTGAATTTGAATTTGTTATGAAGAAGTTATGGCGTTTTTACCTGAAACACATGTTTTAGACTAGTTTTAGGACTAGCCACAAACCTTATTTTCCACGGAGTGCAACTCCAAAAAATAAATGACCCAAAATCTGAAATGTTTATCACAACTACTTGGATATGTTTTCCCAATGGCCTCCAGACTTCGAGGTATGAATCATGCTATAAAAAAATTTATTGCAAACATGGTGAGGTGACTTGTAAATAACATACCTTAGAAAGCATCATCAAAATAATTTATCCTCCCTTGAATATTATCCTTCTTTACTTCACCTTCCCTCTAAAATTCTCCTTGGATATCCTTTGGTTACCTCAATCACTTGTATATATTCAATATACTCAATTGTGATTAAATGAGAGACCCTTGCCTCTTGTTTATACTTTTATGTAGCTTCCTCAAGGGGTTACCTTCTAACCATCTTAAACCACTTTCCTTATTTTAGGGCTAACCCACTTCTAACCACTTGTCCACTTAGTAATTTATCCATTAACTTTATTTTTCAAATAATTTCTTTTGTATCCACTTTGACTTATAGTACACTCATAACTTCACTTTATTATTTACCTTCTAAAATCTCTTAAACCACTTTCCTTATCTTAGGGATAACCTAATTCTAACCACTTGTTCACATAGTAATTTATCCATTAACTTTATTATTTAAACAATTTCTTTTGTATCCACTTTGACTTATATTACACTCATCATTTCACTTTATTATTTAAATAATTTCTTCTTTGCAACCACTTTGACTACTTTGACCTTTTGGGGCTTCTAGATGACTCATGAGGGTTCTCCAACTTCAGATGGCCATAACTCTCTAACTGTGAGGAGTTATGTGACGTTCCACATACCACCAGAAAAGGAATAACATGTAATATCCATGTAGAATAGTATTACCTGCAAATATATCAAAAATCATACCATTATCCATCAAACAAACTTGGGTCCATTACCCAAACCTTTGTGCTACTAGAATTTGCTACCAGACTTTCTTCAAGGGTTGAAATCAATGACAACCAACCCAAATAATCAACAATAACCCCCTTTGGCATTGATGGAAACAATCTAATGCAATATTGAAGTCATGTTACTCATTCTCCCCCTATGACCATCGCTCCCCTTGAAACCATGCCTCTGTGCTATTTATCCAAGCATTTCTATCCCGAATATGATTATGTGCTCTTTCTCCAGGAATTTATATCCTACATATAATAAATATATCCCCCTTTGTCATCAATGAAAAATGTATCTTTCCATCCGGAGTTGCTCCCCCTAACTGAACTATCCTTGGGGATACTGACCCTGACTGAACTCTTTCTAAAACTGATCTCCCAACCTGAACTATCCTCTTTATGGTGCTTCCTCATGTAAATCTAAGACATATAGGATAAGAATTAAAAATAATTCATTTTGGAGTATAAATTACTTTGAGTCTCTGGTGAAGATACTCAAAGGCTTCCCGTGGAAGTGGTTTTGTAAAGATGTCTACCACTAGTTCTTTTGTGCCAACATATTCAACTCTGGTGTTCTTCTCTGCAACTTGTTCCCATAGAAAGTGATATTTGATTGGAATGTGTTTCATCTTGGAGTGCATCACTGGTTTCTTTGAGATATTGATAGCACTTGTATTATCACAATATATTGGAATGGGCTCATCATACTCAACTGATATCTCTGTTAGAGTTTGTTTCATGCATAGAACATGTGTACAACATCCTTCTACTGCAATATACTCTCCCTCGGCTGTAGATAAATATATTGATGATTGTTTCTTGCTTAGCCATGATACTAAACACTCACCCAAGTATAATGTTTCTTCACTAGTGCTTCGTCGGTCATCAATGCAACCTTCCCAATCTGCATCTATGTAAGCAATAAGTGATATATCATTTCCTTTTGTATACCATAATCCAAACTCTTATGTTCCTTTGAGATATTTGAAAATCCTCTTCACTTCTAAGACATGTGATTCCTTTGGTGTTTCTTGAAATCATGCCACCTGTACAATTGTTTGCATTCCATCTCGTTTGGATGCTACCACATATAGTAAGCTACCAATCATTGACCTTTATTTCCTTTGGTATGTAGACTTTAAATCATCATCTTTGCTCAGTTTGCAACTAGTTTTCATAGGAGTAGTAATTGGTTTGCAATCTTCCATTCCAAACCTCTTTATCATTTCTCTGATATACTTAGTTTGAGAAACACAAATTCCTTGGTTTCTTTGACATATTTGAAGACCCGGAAATAAAGATATTTCTTCGAGTAATGACATTTCAAATTCATTTTGCATATCCTTTGAAAATTTCTTTCTTAACCTTGATGTAGAGGTTGTTGTCTGCACTTCCTTTTCTGAACCTTGTCTGTTGTAGATATTTATCCAGTCTAGAGTACCATGCTCTAGGAGCTTGTAATAGACCATATAAGGCCTTCTTCAATTTACACACATAATATGCCTTCTCTGACAATTGAAATCGTTCTGGTTGCTCAATGTAGACTTCGTCTTCAAGTTCTCCATTCATAAAATATGATTTCACGCCCATCTGATACACTTTAATATTCTTGGAGCATGCATAATCTAAAATCAATCGGATTGCTTCCATTCTTGCAACTTGGGAAAATGTCTCTTCAAAGTTGATTCCTTCAACATGTGTGTATCATGTACATACGAATCTAGCTTTGTTCCATGTAACATGTCCATCTTCATTCAATTTATTTCTGAAAACCCACTTTGTGCCAATCACATTCTTATTCTTTGGTCTTGGAACCAATTCCCAAGTGTCATTCTTCTCCATTTGATCCAATTCTTCATCCATGGCCTTATTCCAAAATTCATCCTTGTTGGCCTCTTCAAAATTGTTTGGTTCAATCATAGATAAGAGTGTTAGGTGCATTTTTTCTGGTGAACAGATTCTTCTTCTAGTCTCAACTCATGCATCTTTGTTTCCCATAATCTGATATGAAGGGTGATTCTTATGTACTCATTTTCTAGGTGTCTTTGGAGGCACTTCTTGAACTTTCTATTCTACTTATGTCTGATCCTATTCATCTTCCCCTTCTACTTCTTCTTCATCTTCTCCTTCTTCTTCGTAAATATGTTCCAATGATTCATTTTCTTCTTCCTTTAATTCTCATCCACATGTTTTATCAATTGTTAGATTGATGCTTTACACAACTTTGTTCAACCTCAAATTGTAACACTTGTATGATTTCCTTGTACTTGATTAACCAACAAGTACTCCTTTTTCCACATGAGAGTCAAACTTTCCCATTCTGCCATCTTCTCTTTTGATGTATCATTTGCTTCCAAATACTTTGAAGTGCTTCGCATTTGCTGGTATTCCTTTCAATAGCTCGTAGGGATTTTTTTCATTGTTTTTTTTAGCATTACTATGTTTTGAATATGAAATGTTGTATGCACTACATGTGTCCAAAAAAAAATCTGTCAATTTGGAATCCATTCGCATTGTTAGATCCATTTTTTGTGTAATTATCATCTATTATGATAATGTTCCTTTGTCTCTGAACCACTCTCTGAACCAATCTATGAATCCACTCTCTCTTCCACTATCATATATTTGTCCAAAACTGCTAAGTGTTTTTACGAATCCATCTATGTCCATACTGTCCAATACTCTACAACACAACTGTCCATAATCCTAACCCATTTATCACTATACTATCATGAAGTCTTCACTAATACAACTGATTGTACTTCTGCTAACTGACTGCTCTGGATCTGTCTACTCAAACTCTGCAAGTGGATCGAAGGATGGTTCTTTGATCTATCACAACTATCTCAGAGACTCCCCCCCTCTAATATTCATATTACCTGGGATTCTCTAAGTCGGATGGCTCAGAACAATTCCTGCTCTGATGTGTATTCATCATCATCTTCATTGTAATATTCATCATCTCTCTGAATTGTGACTTCTTTCTTTCTGTCCGTGGATTCATATTTCACTATAATGCATGAAAGTATAATCTATTGAATCTATTCCTTATTTACCTGTCCTTCTTTTCTTTCAGTTATTTTCCAAACCTTTTTGTATCTGACATCTTTCTTTTTCTCTGTAGGATTTTCTCATCTCGTTTTATTGCCAATCTTGCGATCACTGGGACCTAGTCTTTGTTCACTTGTTCTTCGTTTTTTCTTATCCATACTTTCTTACATTTGATATCAGTGTTCTCTTTCATGGAAGTATCGATCATGCTTCTACAATCACTAGCTATGTGTCCATAATTATGAAATTTGTAACATTCAATGTTACGTGGGGACACATAGGCATTTCTTTCTTGAACATTTCTTTTATAATCCTTGCAATCTTCAACCTTATGTAAAAAATTAGTACAATAAAAAAAATGACCATAAAAGCAATTTGCCTACCTGGGAGTGAATGATATTCTTTGTGTTGTAGTTCTTCTGAATTTCTGCCTTGACTGATCATGATCATGATTGAAGCTTCTTTGTGGCTTGAACATGGATGGTCTTCTTGAAGATGTATATTCAATAGTTTTCTTAGATTCTGGTTGAACATGATTCCTCCCTTTGAGTACTTCTGCATAACTCTTTATATTTTCTTCATTCTTCTTTTCTAGCAACCTAGAGTGATTCTCTTCATTATCTATAAATGATTTGGATGTTTCTGTCTCTTCAATGTTCTTGTTGAGCTTAATGATTTTACTTCTCAATGTGACAACTTCTTCTTCTTTCTTCATTATCTGAGACCTCATGACTTCTTTTGTTCTTTTTGCTTCTTCAAGTTGGATTTTTAATGTGGTTATTTCTTCTTCAACTCCTTTCTCTTCTTGACCAAACTTTGTCTAAAGCTAGTTTAGATCGTTAATTCTTTCCTTAAGATGATCTGTCAATATCTTCTCTCTCATTTCTGCTTCTTCCTTCTATGATACTATGTTGGCTTCCAAATATTGTTTTCGATATTCAATATTTTCTTCGATATTTATGGCTTCTTCTAGTTAAGTTCTTAATTTCTTGATGACCTTTTGGGCTTCTTCAAAAATATGAACACTTTCCTTTTGTTTCATCAACTCTTTCTTGAGTGACTTGTTTTCTTCTCTTTCTTTTCTTAGCTCATATAAATCACTAATCAATTATGCTTCCTAATTGTCTTCCTTTTCAATTAGTTTTCCTGTCTCATTTCCTTCATGGAATTCTATTTCAAGATGTCTGTGTTTTTCACAATTAAAGAAAAACAACATACCTCTATTGATTATGTACTATTCATCTTCTAAATCTATTTGACATGGTGAACATATTTCTTCTTGATTTGTACCTACATATTCTTTGGCATTGTATGAATCTATGATGGGTAAAGAATATATGTCATGTAACTTATCCCAAAGTTCTTTGGCTAATGAAAATTTACCAACCTTTTCTCTTACCGGATTAGGTAATCCTTCCAAGATGAAATCCATTGCTATTTTTTTATTCTTCTTCAGTTCGTTCTTAGCTGCAGTTTTTTCCTTTTTGAACTATCATATCCTGTAACGAATTATAGCCAAATATAATACCCATGTTCCTGTAAAAATAATTTCGTCCTTCCACTCCATAACTCATACTTTAAGCCATTCTGACCATTAAATAGTGGTACTCCACTCTCAGAATAATCCATGATCTTCTTCCAGTGGTTAAAATGTTTCCTGAAGGAACCGACTCTAATACCAATTTTTGGATTACTAAGAGGGGGCATGAATTAGTAATAGCGCACTTTAATCCTTTTTAATCATAAAATGCAAGTGTTATATCAATGTAGTAGCATCATCCAATAGTTGCAGAGTAAATAAACAATGAACAAATGAGCAATCATACAGATACACAATACACTAGTGCTTTTATGTGGAAACTAAAAGGGGGAGAAAACCACATAATGATTTTTATTATATGTCTTTAAGAAGTACATTCATTGGAAGCACCAACTTCCTTTGTTTTCCAGGTTGAACTGGAAGGAGGCTCCAACTCCCTAGTTTCTCAGGCTACAATCTGAAGGAAGCTCCAACTCCCCAATTATCTGGCTACAACCCCCTATGTTCTCTGGATACAACCACCTGTCCTTGCCCTGTCCAACCCCCCTGAAATATAAGTAGAATGATGAAACCACTGTCACACTATCACTGTGAGATATACTGTTGTAAACCTGTACCAATCAACCTGTAATCAATCTATACAATAAACAAGTGCATCAACCATGCACCAACATTTACCAAACAACTTGTAATCAACTTGTATAATAAAAAAGTATTTCAACCATGCACCAACCATGGATGATTTTAGAGGCTAAATTTTTCTCATGGGCTACTTTTCCATGTTTTTTCCAAAAACAAGATTCGCTATTTTAAAAATTGTTCGCCCAAATTCTATAGGATAAAATTATTTTACCTCAAAAATAGCCAAAATTTTATAAAAACTATATAAAATCCTTATAAATTTGAATATTTTTACAAAAATATTGTCAAACATTTATAGTTGGCATATGAAGCATTAGTAAGATTCCCCAAGGTTTCTACATTTAAAAAATAAATTCCATCCTTAAAATCATCCCTGGCACCAACCTATACCTCAACCTGTAATATCAACAAGTGCATCAACCATGCACCAAATATGTACCAATCATGCATCAAATACACATAAACTATGACTCATCAAGATGTACCAACATCATCAACTATACACCTAATGTATGTGCCAACTCATCAACTACTTGTCTCAACCATGTACCCAACATGTACCTCAACCCTATACCAAATACATATACCAATATAACCATCAAAAGTTCTCTAGCAACACATCACACTATCCATAACCAAATACCATAAACCATTACATCAAACCATGTGCCACAACCTCATTGTTGTACAACCTCTATCTGTAACATACCTCAACCAAAATCCCTAATCAATTTCATAATCCAAATCTGATTTGTAACTCTATAATAGAATTGTTATATATGATCACATACCTGCAAACCTTCCTTAACAAGAGACTAGCATTTTCATCAAATTTTACTTTAGTCTCACATGACTAGTTTTGGATTAGTCAACAACCTTAACTTGCAATAATCATAACTATGTACATGTAATGAATAAATGTCTAAAAATAGTACACAATATTCTTCGTTGTCTTTTCTGCAATTTCTCCAGGTTTCACTCCGTGGAACCTCCTAGAAAATGATTTATAGCAAAAATGGCATACGTTGCTGAATTTTGGCTTATTCTAGAGATCGAACTTGTAGATAATTCTCCGCATGGAATATTTGTTGTATAGATCTAAAAATGGTACAAAACATACTACACATTGTACTCTAACCAATGCATTTATTCTTACTGAATTTGAATATGTTATGAATAATTTATGACGTTTTTACCCGAAACACTTATTTTAAACTAGTTTCAGGACTAGCCACAAACCCTATTTTCCATGGAGTGTAACTCCAAAAATACAATGACCCACAAGATGAAATTTTTATCACAACTACATGGATATGTTTCCTAAACATCCTCCATATTTCATGGTCTGAATCATTCTATAAAAAAAAGTTATTGCGAAAATCATGAGATGGCCTGTAAATAAGATACCTTAGATAACATCATCAAAAGAATTTATCCTCCCTTGAATTTTCACCTTCTTTACTTCACCTTCCCTCTGAAATTTGCCTTAGATATCATTTGGTTCCTGTAGTCACCTGTAGATATTATATGCTCAATTGTGATTAAATGAGAGACCATTGCCTCTTATTTATACTTTTATGTAGCTTCCTCAATGGGTTACCTTCTAACCATCTTAAACCACTTTCCTTATTTTAGAGCTAACCCACTTATAACCACTTGTCCACTTAGTAATTTCTCCATTAATTTTTTTATTTAAATAATTTCTTTTGTATCCACTTTGACTTATAGTACACTCATCACTTCACTTTATTATTTACCGTCTAAAATCTCCTAAACCACTTTTCTTATTTTAGGGCTAACCCACTTCTAACCACTTGTCCACTTAGTAATTTATCCATTAACTTTATTATTTAAATAATTTATTTTGTATCGAATCTTACTTATAGTACACTCATCACTTCACTTTATTATTTAAATGATTTCTTCTTTGCAACCACTTTGACCACTTTGACCTTTTGAGGCTTCTAGATGACTCATGAGGGTTCTTCAACTTCACATGGCCATAAATCTCTAACCGTGAGGAGTTATGTGACATTCCACATAACACTGAAAATGGCATGACATGTACTATCCATATAGAATAGTCTTACCTAAAAATATATCAAATCTCATACCATTATCCATCAAACAAACTTGGGTCCATTACCCAAAACTTTGTGCTACTGGAATTTGCTACCAGACTTTCTTCAAGGGTTGACATCAATGAAAACCAACCCAAATAATCAACAGTTACAAGATATTTTGCCACAAATGCATACCATGGAATGTAAGTAGAAATAGAAAACATACTTTTATCTGGAAAATTGTCATCCACTGGGGCATTATCACCTATATGAATGATTCTCTATAGGAAATCAACAACAAGGTTATCTTTTCCAGGTCTGTCAATGATAGTAATATTGAATTCTTGCAATAGTAGTAGCCATCTAGTAACTCTAACATTTATCATAGGCTTATTCATTAAAAGTATATTAGTTGAATGGTCTGTGTGTACAAAAACCTCATACCCTGTTATGTAGTGTCTTAATTTATTAATGTTATGAACCATTGATAAGAATTCATTTTCAGTGACAGTGTAATTCACTTCAGTAGGGAAGAGATTTTTCCTGACAAAGTAGATAGCATAGGGGAGTTGGTTTTCTCATTGTCCTAGAACAACTCCGAAAGCGCTATTTGAGGCATCGGTGCAGATATGAAAGGGAAGAGACCAATTCGGTCCTCTTAACATAGGAACACTGGAAATATTTTTCCTTAAAATTTAAAAATAAATATGACAATGCTCATCCCAATGGAATTCAACCTCCTTTGCTAATAATTTGAATAATGGGGTAGCCAAATTTGTGAAATTTTAAATGAATCTCCTGTAATATCCAACATGCCCCAAGAAGCTTCTAACTTCATTTTGTGAGCTAGGTATTCTGATTTGAGAAATAATTTCAATTTTAGCAGGATCCACCCGTATGTCGGTATCAGAAATATGATGACCCAAGAAAATCCCCTCAGTGAGAATCATTTTATATTTTTCATATCTGAGAGAGAGATTAGTCTCTTTACACCCGTTCAATACTTTCTCCAAATTGTCTAGTGCTTGTTTAAAATTGGCGTAAACCCCCTTCCCTCCAAAGGACTGCTCGAATTCCCTTGTCTTGGATCTTTTAAAATGCTGAGTCTTAGAGACTCCTTGGGTCCCTACAGGAACCCATAACCACTTAACCCACATACACAGTTCTCTCCTCAAATGACCACATCTATGATCATGACTTTTCCTCCTTTGTGGATTCAGACTTCGGGGATATCCTGAATCCTTCCTCCACTCCTTCCCAAAGTACTCAACTATGAGTCTTCGAACTTGCGCCATGCGTCTCCTAAGATTTTTTGACCCCACACTGGTTCAGACTTCGGGATCTTGCGAACTTTAATTTTCTCACATGCAAACCTCTAATCTTCTAGATCTCAAACTCCTAGATCCATTGCCACGTCTCCTGTTGCGATTAACGATCAAGATTGAATCGTGACTTTGGACCTCACGATTCTATTTTCACCAAGTCTCCAAACTTGTTGAGCTCTGAAGTATTGAAACACTCCACAACTATATTTCCCATAACTTTACTAGATCCAACGGTCTGGAATCATTCACCTTCCTCAGAGAATGAATCTCTCATTCACTGACTTTCAATGGGGATTTTAGGGATCTCCTTCCTTGAATAATTCCACTTCTCTTCCTCCTGATCTTCCCTTCTCCTACGTGTTCCTCTAAACAATCTCTTTGAACCTTGGTCGAATTATTAATCTTTGCACACCTTGCAATATAATTTTGTTCACATTCACTCTTATGTGAACGACTTTGCACTCCTTGCAACTGTTTTCCAACCACTTCTATCTCTCGAAATGGAATCATGCTATACATCTTGATCTTCTTGATCTGAAACTTTGTCATGCACTCCTTGTAGACATCGATGCACTCCTTGCATACGTATGAGTTGCCCTATCTCTTATGAGCATTCGAGTCAAAACAAACTCAGTCATGCACTCCTTTCGGACACTATGCACACCTTGCACTCGATCAATAAAAAGAAGCAATTGGAACTTATCTACCCCTCACAAATCTCTCATATATTTGACAAAGAAAATGCAGTCATGGGCTCAAGAACATAAATAACAGAGAATTGAAAAATAACAATAACTCTACCATTCATTTAGATAGACATGAAATCAATACACATTTGGAACAATACCTCTGTTATATTCATCCAACTGAGACTTACATACATTCATACAACATTTCTCTATATATCCAGCTCTTGGCTTACAATGGGAGTCTATGCACTACTATCAACCACTATCAACTATTATTCTCAGCCCCAACAACAACGACTACTGGGAAATATTACAAATATTTATACAAGTAGGTGCTCCTCGAGCCTTTCCCTCCAACTACTCTACGTTCTCTTAATGGAAATGAATTTTATCAACTACTTAACACTTATTACAATAAATATTGAGTCAAACAAATAAGAGAGCAAGCTCCAAATCTGTACTGCAATCTGATCTTTAAAAAAACATACATTCCCCCATCAATATTACGTGATGGTTCAGCCTCTGATCATTAAAGATATCCATACTCAAATTTTTTTGTCAGGTTTTACATTTATTACACTGATCTTTTGAAATTCAAAATGTTTCAAAATGTGTGCTAGTGCACCCAGCTGTCTTCCACGCTTATGCTTTGCTAGCGATGCTCCTGCATCATACTCCCTTGGTTGAAAAATTCATGGACTCTCATCCATGAGCTCCTGCACTGTCTTTCCATGCTTATGGATATCTTCTTCACTAACCCAACTGGCATCTTCAACTGGCCATCCTTTCCAGTTCACCAAATATTCAAAATACATTTTTCTCCTAGTCTTCTTACCAATTTGTTGATCTGTGATCTTTTCCATCTATGGCTTCTCTACTACAGGCATTTTCTTTTTCCACTGGATCTCTCCTTGATCTCCAGATCCTTCAGTTCCATTCTCCTTGTAAGGGTACAAATATGAAATGTTAAATATGGGTGATATACCCACATCCTCTGACAACTCCAATTCATAAGCATTTTCACAAAATCTCCTCAGGATTTTACTCGGTCCTATCTTCTTCAATTTCAATTTGTTATATGTTCCCCTCAGGAATATTTTTTTCCTCAAATGTGATAGGACTTGATCTCCAACCCCAAATTCAAGTTTCCTCCTGTGTTGATCTACTATGCGCTTATACTCACTATTGTTTTTCCCCAACTTCTCCTTGACCTAGTTGTGAAGTTCTTGCATTCCTACAACGAAGTCTTCAGCTCCAACGCTCCTAAATTCATTAAGCTTCAGATCAATCAATTCTAACACTCCTCTGGGGTTCATTCCATACAGGATTTGAAATGCAATTTTCCCAATGCTTCTGTTTACTGAGTCATTATATGCAAACTCAGCTTGTACTAGAATTTGATCCCACTGAATATGGTGTTCAATGACCAAAATTCTCAGCAAATATCCTAAGATTCTATTCACTACTTCGTTTTGTCCATCCGTTTGTGAATGATATGAAGAACTAAAAAATAACTCTGTCCCCAACTTTTTCCACAACTTCCTCCAGAAATGACCAAAAAAATTGGTATCCCTATATGAAACTATACTCTTGGGAAATCCATGGAGTCTCACAGTCTCCTTGAAAAACAAATTCGCAACATGCGTTGCATCACTGATCTTCTGGCATGGGATAAAGTGTGCCATCTTCTAAAATTTTTCTACCACCACAAATATGGAATCACTTCCTCTTTGTGTCCTTGGAAACCCCACTACAAATCCATACTTATTGCATCCCAAGGCCTCTCTGGAATAGGCAATGGTTTATACAACCCAGTATTTTGTTTCTTCCCTTGGCATATTGACAAATTTTACAATTATCCACAAA
>SNQJ01S0147402.1:9349-23757 GCA_010110895.2 Picea sitchensis
AAGTTTCACTTTCAATTAATTCAATACAGTAATATGTCCCTTTCCCATAAAGATGATGTCACTTTATTACATAACTCCTTGATCATATGTATAGATTAGCTATTGAATATATTGATTTTCTTTCACTTCGATTGGTTTGTACTATTGTGATCTGAACGGAACAAGAGCATTGGAGCAAAGCTTGGAACAACAGAGACCTAGGAAAGCGTTCATAAGGTATGTCCATGATCCTTGTCTCTTAGTTCATTCAATAGGCTAAATCTAGGGAAAGTGTATTATTCTGTCCTGTTTTGTTCTAGATCTAGGTGGATCTAGGGAGATCGGTTTGTGTCCACACTTACAGATTAATCCTGAAACACAAGGCATTACGTTTGACGATGCACCTGAATCTACCATACAATTATGTACATTCCTATTGAAAATTTCAAAAGTTAACAGAAAGGGAGGAACATTTCTGCGAGTATTAATAGCAGAAGTTTGTTGTTTTTTTATCGCACCCCCTGAAACTACTTTATGTACATTTGTCACACTTTTTACAGCAATGTCTCGTTTATCAGCGGGTTCTAGTGTTGTTTTGGCGAAGACTTTTTGAGTTGTCTTATGGCTATTTTCTGCAAAGTTTTTTCTATTTGAACTGTTGTTTTTGTTGTTTTCTGCAATGTTCTGCAACATATTTTGCAGCAGAAAAGGAAATTTCAACAATTCATACACAGAAATATTGGCTCTAAGTTTTTTTAGATCCTCAATCAAATCATACTCCAAACTTGGAGCTGTTGAATTCTATTTTGTTTCAACTAGTTTAGACTGTTTTTGAGGTGCATTAATGCCAATCTTAGAAGAATATTTATTCGTTGTTTTACTTCTGGTATTGTAAGGATGCACTTTTTTGAAATTAGCTTGAAAGATGCTATCTGAAAAATGTCTGAAAATGTTGGGAGAGGATTCATCCTCTTCCATTATTTCTTGTTCAGCCGCGTCTTCAGGAATTTCGGGGGGCACTAAGTTATCATGTGCCTCTAGAATCGTCTGGATAGCAAACTATAGGCTTTCTAAGTTCAGGCCTTCAGAACTTGGGTTAGGTCAGTTTGTGGGAAAAGGATTTCTGAAAGGGGTTTTGTAAGGCCCTTTGCTAGAAGAAGCTTATTCAACTGATCTTTTCAAATCTATAACCTGATTAGACAACTTCTAAACGACCTTCTGTAAGTTTTCTAGATCCAAACTATCTGTTTGAGTTTTGTTTTGGGGAGGTCTAGAAAGGATTTCAATTTTCTTCTTGGAGGACGAGGTAGTTTCTGATTCGTTAGAGATACTATATTTTAGGCTGAGAATATCTTTCTCAATTTGACTTGCCTCCTCGAAGGCTTCTAATAAGTTTGCTTTCTTAGACCTTTTAACCCAGATTGTAATGTTTTGATGTAGGGCTTTCGTATAGTATGTGACGATAAGATTTTTAGCGGGCATTGAGTCTGTAGGGATTTGATTCTTTAAAGTTAGAAATATTTGATTAAAGTCTTTTATCTTTTCTTTGGGGTTCATCTTTAAACTAGAGAGTTCCATGACTAATACTTCAGGATATTTATCATCTCTGAATTTCTCAAGGAAACGGGATTCGAATCTTTCCCAGGATACAATGGTGTGGGGTTGTTGGGAAAAGTACCAGGTAGAGGCATTGCCCTCAAATGTATATGGGAAAAGTATGCATACTACGTATTCATGTTCAACACTACAGAGCCTAATGTCTAGCATGAATTTTTTGATATGATCCTTAGCAATCTGCTTAGAATTAGGGTCAAATTTAGGGAGCCATTTCTCCAGATGTTTAGGCAAAGGATGTTGGGGCCCAGGTATGGCCACTGCATCTTGATCGAGCCAGGGTCTAGCAGGATTATTTGGATTTTCCATAGGTGTGGGTGGTGTCGAAGGCTAAGATGAAGAGTTTCCTTCGTCAGATGACTCTTCTCCTGAAGAAGAAGGAGATGAAAGGGGTGGTGATGGTGGAATACCAAATCCTCCTGCTGTGGGAGTAGGAATATGATCTAGATCAGTAGTGTTTAGTGTAAGACTAGTGCCTTCAAGCTAATCCCTAATATCAGATAATTCTAATGGTTGGTTCAATGGCCGACCTGGTTGTCTGATACGGGCCAAAGCACCATGTGTTCTTAGGAGTGACTGACGAACAATTTCTTGAACGTCGGACCCTGTGGGGTTTGGTGTTACTGGTTCAACAACTATCTCTGGAATGTCATTTGATGTGGTTGTTGTTTGGGAGACAATGTTTTCGTCAGAGCAACTTCTTGTCACTATAGGTGAGCGGATGTGTGGGGGAGGAGTCTTGCGACCTCCATGTTCCATCAATAGTATTCACGCCCTCCTTCTAGCGCCATTTGTTGATGGGCGAAATTGACCACTCGTCAACTGGAAGAGTGAATCCAGTCCAGGGTTATCTAATTAACCCAAGTCGTTTCGATTGATCTACTCTGACAGGTTTAATGGCTCCATTGGCCAATCTAAGGTCCTAAGGGAAGAGAAAAATGACTAAAAGAAATGCAAAAAATTACTAAATAATAATCGTTGAAATATATATGTACATCTAATACATATTTACAGTTTAACTAATTAATACTTATAAAATAGTTCTAGTTATCATATGTACAACATATACAAATAACAAGTTTTAATCTAAACTCATAGAAAATCAAATATTTAATGATTCTTTCGATGAAAGTAATAAAAACAGCTAAAATACTGTTTCTTTTTGGGTTTGTTTTCTTATTTGTATGTATCCATAAAATCAAATATTAAACTGCTTAATTAAACAAAAAGATATAAATAGTGAAAATTATACTAATATATAAAAACTTCTATAATAAGAAAGCAAATGAAATAAAAGAATAGACCAACCTATCAATGCATCCAATGTCTGTCCAATAGAGAATATCCAACCACCTTATCCGAGAGGTAAACTTGCAACGAATCTTGATATTGCTCCGAATAAATGCGAAACGATATGTTGGAAACTGAGTTTTGATAACATAACATATAGTGGAAGCAGTCACAGTGATCTTGTGATTTACATTAACTACAGTGAGATAAATCTTTCTATAAGAACTTGTATTTAAACATTCAACGAAAAATTAGAAACAAATTTCATAATTTGAATTGAATCGATGATCATTGTATATTGTATCTGAAACATAAGATATGGACAACATATAAGAAATGAATTATATCGATTTGTAGTAAATCATGATGACAAAAGCAATCACCATCTATTATCAAATCGAAATAAACATAACTTAAACTAAAACATCATACACGAAAGCTAAAGTTGTAACATGCATTCTGTTCCATTCAAGTATGTGTATAATTGTCCATACTCTAGCCCCAGGCTGAGATACTTATGTTTACAAAATGATAGGTTTATAAAGGCCTCAGGAAAGATAGATGTTTTTGTTCCTGAGATCAAATTTGTTTCAAAATTAAAGGGGGATGCAACCACCCTGATTTCACTAAATCCTAAGAAAAACTAACAATAGTTTGTTTCTGGCCATTGAAACTACATTATTGATATGACTAGAAGGTCTAAAGAGTGCCTCAAATCATTTTTGACATCATAGATCCCTGAATATCCTGGAAGAGAAAGAAAATAGAAAGATTTCAGATACCTTTTCTGTCATTAATTTACATAATTCGAATTGATATAACTGTCTACATAATCTTGTGATTCTGTAGCTAGTTATAATAGTAAATGAAATCTCATTCTATTTAATAAAATAAAACAAACTAATTAAAAATAAATCTTTGTTCAACAACCAAATAATCTAACTAAAGAATGAAAACAAACATGCTATTCATTTAAAAGATCATACCTTTAACCATGCAATCAAATCGAATCATGAAACTTTGGAGTTTACGATGGCTGTAGTAGCCTCCACGTTTCTAAATATCACATGTCCTGTGGTCTTCAATCATTTTTCCTTGCCTTGTATAACTGACTCGAGCCTTAAGTTTTCACTCACTAACACACCGACCTGATCTTTTAAAGCCTTGACCTGGGATTGCAGAACTAGTATACCCGTATAATATCTTTCAATCCACAATAAATAGACCTCACACTGTAACTGTGTGGTGTTTGCATTAGAACAACCAAGATTGTGGACCGGAGCATCCTCCAAACGAATAGTAGGTTCATTGTAAAACTTGACACCAGGAAACCCTGGACTGTCTTTTAAATAGGGAGGCAAATTATCAACAAAGTTATAGGGTCAGTCAGGGTGTAGCCCGAATGACAAAGGGTCTTCCTCAACAAGGAATTTGTCAATTTCAGAGTCTGAGCTATCATGAACTTCAATCGTATTGATTGAACTCGGATGAGCATTTGGTTTGCTACAAAGTTTCCTAGAAATTAACCTACTAGCTCTTTTGTTTTTAAATTTGATATCAACATTAATCTTAAACCTCTTTCCTGTAGGTTTCTTCATAATTTTAACACATTTGTTTGGATGTGTTATCTTTTGACTAGCTTGTTGAATGAATTTGAGATTGCTCAAGGGTTCCCTGTCAGGGGAAGAGACATAAGTCTGAGGAGGTGAAAGGGAAGTTGTCGGGTGGACAAGGGTTTCCTTGACAACGAGTTTATCTACTTCTCCCAAGTCAGGGATACCATAGCCATTATGGATTATAAATGAATCCCATCTATCATTTTGTGACTGTAATTGATGTATGAGTAAGATTTTAACTAGGCCATGGTGAAAAAGGCTAGAGTTCGACCGTTGTTTCTTGTATCTTTTCCCCATTTTATAGAGACTCCTGAGCTAGTAGTATGGAATATTCAAAGGGAAACCCATAAAACTCATCAACAAGTGTAAATGGTACAGAAATACGAGCCCAAACCATCCCTCACATGTAACAAATTGCTTCACTACAACGAGTAAATCATGCCACCAAGATTTTAGGAATGAAATTGGCATACCTCTATCACAACTTGTTATTTTTCGAGACATAAACAACAGGGTCCAAGGAAATTCCTCCACTTTTGCGTTCTTAAACCATTTCTGACCATTCCTTGGCAATCATGTGGCTTGACTCAGGAATTCCTCAGTAACCTCCAGTTTCACATCACCAACTTTCACCCTACAACCATCAAAGGATAAGGCGAATTCTTGTGCAACCTGAAGATTAAAACCCTGAAACTTCCTGATGAAAACGTGCCATCCATTTCTTTCCAAATCTCCTCTAGCGTCATCGTATAAGAGGAGGTTTTGGGCACCATTTGGTTCAACTCTCATGACCGGAGCCATAATGGATGGGAGGATAATCAAACAGGAATAGAAAACATGTAGGGTTTGTAAAAATAGAACATAGCCATAAAGCTGAGCCCAACAATGAATGGTGTAAATACCGATATGACAGGATAGTCATTTAATAAAAACACATACGAAGAGATTTGTGAAACCCGAGACCATCCTAAACGATAATGGCGGTCTGCAAGTCGTATGCCACCTTTGCATTGTGCATAAGATAGGACCAAAACATTGAAATGAAAATGAGTGCACGCATCATCAGTTCAATTGCAAAGTTTGGGTAAATCAAAAATTGAAAAACCAAGAGTTTTGTGAAAGAAATGTAATCGAAATTTAAACCAAAACCATGCAAAAAATCAAATGGTGGGGGTCTTTTGTTCATAAAACTATCAATCTCTTAGGCATGCTTAGAGGGTAAAAAACAATGAGGGTAATATCTTCATGGCAAGGAATCAAAATTCCATAACAAATTATATAAACAACTTGCCTTCAATGAAATTTTAAAATGGTAATTGCAATCGCAAGTTTTCATGCTTCCAGTCATGAAAACAAAGCATGAATAGACAATAGGTAAAAGCGACAATTACAACTGTCGTTTTGAAAACTTCTCATGAAGAGTAATAAAATTTCATGACCCTGTGTAGGCAGCTATTTTTATTATTCAATTGATATAATAAAAATGACAATTGTATTATTGATGCCAACAAGTCCCCAAAATGAACTACTTCCAACAATATGTATGAATGCCCCCAACTTGACACTTGTCATGTTGGAAGCTACTTTGGCCCACTTAGCCCCAACTTAGAAATTAGGATAACATAATTATCCATCCTTTATGATTTAATAAATATTAATATAATATTCCTTAACTTATCCCCTTCCCTTTCCCAAACTAGTGGAGTTTAGTCCCCCATCTCTTTTATCGTGGTCGGTCTGCACGCAGCGATGTATTTTATATTAAATATGAGATATGTACAAAAATAGGTGCACTGGCCTTTAACATCTAGGCTCTTTGGCCTAATCAAAACATAAGAATCCTATCTTATAATACTGGCTCACCAACCTATTAAACATATTAGATACACAAGGCTCCATGGCCTCTACATCATGTGAAATTAATATGTTGCGCACGGTATCCTAGAATGTGCACACTTCCTCATTTTACTACACAGTATGTGCATGCACTATGCCATGAAATGTGAATACCAAAATGATATCAAATCAGCTCACCAGCTTATGTACATTTGTATTTATATTTGCAATTGGGTTCGGCCATAGGGATATTACATCTGATCCCAAGAAAACCTGAGTTCGTGAAGGAGAAAATAGGACCGTTGATCTAACGTGGGTGGAGCCCAGAATTTGGGTTTCAGAAATCGAGAGGAAAAGTGAACAAAACCTTTCGGGAACTCGAAATGAAAAATCATGAAGTGCATGAGAGATTGGCCCCAGTTCATAGTGAGGGGTCACATCATCGAAGGTTAAGGGAGGAGCTAGCATGCGCTAGGCCCCACTTCGATATTTCAGGAGTTAGAGAGTCGGGGTTGGTGCATGTGAAAACACCCGACATGTGAATTCATGAACCACCTTTTGGTCATGCGAGTGGTCACAACCGTGGTCATGGAAAGGAAGGCGCTTATCCCAGGAAGAGATAGCGCCCGGTTCGCATGGAAGTTGAACATTGCTCAGGAAAGAACCCGCGGGTCTCATACGACCTGCGCATTTGGAGAAAGGACCCATGTAAGTCGGTTTGGGGTCTAGAAGGGACCTAAAGAGTTGATTTGACTCAATTTATTTATCAAACCTAGAACAGGAGGTCACACATCCCTTAGGAGATAAGGGGGTTCTTCATCAATCTAGCACTCTTATCTTCGATTGAAGCAAACAATTTTGAATAACACAGCAAGGATGAATTCTAGAAAAAGGACATTAATGAAGAGTTGGATCAAATAGAGAAGAATGACACTTTGGAATTGGTTCCAAGACCAATGTACAAGAATTTGGTCGACACAAAGTGGGTCTTCAAAAATAAATTGAATGAAGATGGACAAGTTACCAGGAACAAAGCTAGATTGGTATGTAAAGTATATGCACAGGTTGAAGGTATCAACCTTGAAGGGGCTTTTTCCCCAGTCCCTAGAATGGAAGAAATCAGATTGATTCTAGATTATGAATTCTCCAAGAATATTAAAGTGTATCAAATGGACGTGAAATCAACCTTTCTGAATGGGGAACTTGAAGAAGAAGTCTACATTGAGAAACTGGAAGGATGACAATTTTCAAAGAATGAAGATTATGTGTGTATGTTGAAGAAGGCCTTGTATGGTCTAAAACAGGCCCCCATAGCATGGTATTCTAGATTGGATAGATATCTACAACATCAAGGGTTCATAAAAGGAAATGCAAACAACAACCTCTACATCAAGGTAACTCAAGATAGTATTTTATTAATTGAAGTTTATGTTGATGATATTATTTTTGGAAGTGATGATGACAGGTTAAGCCAAAAATTTACAAAGGATATGCAAAATGAATTTGAAATTTCATTACCCTGAGAACTATCCTTATTTCTGGGTCTTCAGATATGTCAAAGAAGTCAAGGGATTTTTATTTCTCAAAGAAATGCTAAAGAGGTTTGCAATGGAAGATTGCAAACCAATCAATACTCTTATGAAAACCAATTGCAAGTTTAGTAAATATGACGATTCAAAGTCTACATATCAGAGGTAGTACTGGTCAATGATTCGCAGCTTACTTTATGTGAAAGCATCCAAACCAATTGTAATGCAGCTAGTTGGACAGGTGGCACGATTTCAAAAAACACCAAATGAATCACATGTTCTAGAAGTAAAGAGGATATTCAGTTATTTCAAGGGTAGATAAGAGTTTGGATTATGGTATCCAAAAGGAAAGAATCTATCACTTATTGCCTACATAGATGCATATTGGGTAGGTTTCATTTATGACTGATGAAGCACCATTAGAGCAATGTTCTACTTGGGTGAGTGTTTGGTATCCTGGCTAAGCAAGAAAAAATCAGCAATATCATTGTCTACAGCCGAAGTGGAGTATATTAAAACAACAACATTTTATACATGGGGTCTATGGATTAAACAAACTCTGAAAGATATATAGGTTGAGTATGATGAGCCCATTCCAATATATTGCAATAATACAAGCACCATAATAATCTCAAAGAATCCAGTGATGCACTTCAAGACAAAGAACATTCCAATCAAGTATCACTTTCTACGGGAATAGGTTGTAGAGAAGAACATCCGAGTTGAATATGTGGGAACAAAATAAAATGTTGCAGATATACTTAAAAAACTTCTTCCAAGGGAAGCCTTTGATTATCTTCGCTAGAGACTCAGAGTAGTTTCTACTCCAAAATAAATGCTTTTGAATGCTTATCTTATATGTCTTATATTTACATGAGGAAGTACCATACATAGGACATTTCAGGTTGGGGGAGCATTTTTAGGAAGAGTTTAGTAAGGGGGAGCAACACCAAGGATAGTTCAGTCAGGGGGAGTGTTGGCCCTTAAACAAGTTTTGAGGATCCTTGGTCATTTTTGACCATTTTGGGACTTCAACAGGTAGTCAAAGGAGGACTGCAAATCGAAGTGAATATTGCGAGATCTCAGCCCCTTTTTAGGGATTTTTGGGTTTTGGGCTTATGTAATGGGTATGGGGATGTCGGCCCATGGGTTTACCAATTCTTAGGCCTATTTTGTAATTTATAAATAGAAGTCTAGGCAAAGTAAGAAGTAGTGAATAGTGGGTAGTGACTAGTCAGTTGCAAGTGTGCTAAGTTCTAAGTGGTAATTGCTTTGTGCATACTGTGTGAGGCTTGCAAAGCTAAGTGCAAGTGATTGTAAGAGACTATGGAATACTTTGTGCTATAACTCAAGGAAGGAGGATCTAGAGAGGTGCACAGATCTTCTCTCCTCTCTAGAGTATATTTTGAGGCTTTATGCATGTAAGAATATTGACTAAAGATAATAAATAAGACAAAGAGTTGGTGGACATATCCCCAGGGTGGGGGGTGAACCACGTATATCCTATGTTGTGAATGCTCTGTGCATCTTGGTTGTTCTTTTGTTTATGTTATTCAATGCTTAGTGTGATTTTAGATGATAGATGAATCTGATATGATATCTTAGTGCCGAATAATGTGAATGAATGATATATTTGATCTCTATTGGTATGCTTCATGCTTTATTCTATTGAATCTATGTGAATACTACGCTGATTTGTTGTTATTTTTTAGTTGTGTTGTAAAATAAGACTAAATATTAATGAATCATAATTTCTAAGTGCTCTGTTAAGGTGTTAAAATCACATATCTGTGTCCCAACTAAGGTTGCATACACTGGAGTCCTACAACCACCCCTGCCTCTACCTCGGGTGAGACTTCATCTGCTTCGCAGGTGTTGCCGAAAGGGCCAGTAGTTAGGGTTTTTTTGGTGCGATGTTGTAGTGTTGAACCCTGGGTCTACCCCTGTGCCAACAAATGGTTCCATTGTCAGGACCTAAAACTGTGATTGTTGGGAACTAAGAAAGAAGAAGCTTTATGCGAAGATTTGAACTGAAACTGTAATTGCTGAGAACTGAGGAAGAACAATCTTTGGGCGAATATTTGACATGAAAATGTGAAATCCCTGTGTGTAGATCTATTTCCCTGGTGCGTAGTACTCTAATTGGATTGTGAAACTCTGTGCTAAGAAGAGAAGTCTGATCTGAAGAAAAGAGGTAAGATATGAAAGCTTTGTGCTCTGAGAAAGGTAAGAATAGTGAAAATTTTTAGATCTGGAAGCTTTGTGCTCTGCTGAAAGTAAGATTAGTGGAATTTTTTGTTTCAAGAATATGGATCTACATATGTTTGATAAAAAAAATCCTAGCCTGAAAACTATGGCACAACTAGAAGAAAGAAGATTTGATATGAGTAGATCTGATAAGAATAGTGAAAGATATGTTATTCCTATGCATAGAAAGAATGTTTGGACTAACAAATGGATGCAGGATCCTAGAAAGATTTTTTTGCAGGTTAGCTACCATGATCATAGTATGTAATACAGGAAGGGATAGGGATCATTTAAGAGAAAGAGAGGATTGACTCTTTGTTACAGTTGCAGAAGACCGGGACATCTTGCTAAGGAATGCCCTGGTAGAAGACCTAGTTGTCTTTGTTGTAAAGCTATGGATCATAAAGTTCTGGATTTCCCTAGAATGATTGGTAAGGTTGAAAGAATGAATATGAGAAAAGAAAACCCTGAGGAAGGTCAAGAAACTGAGACCATGGTAGAACCCCAGAAAGAATCATAGACTGTACTATTGCAAATGAAAGAAACCCTGAATGATCATAGAGATATCAACTTATCAGAGATCTTCAAAGAAAAAGAATGCATAGAAACAAAAATAGGAGACTTCGAAATTGACTGTGTTCTGGATGAGGACACACAGGTGAATATCATGATAGAAAGAACTTGGGAAATTTTAGGGAATCCTGCTATGATTCCTTCACTGGGAGGAATAGGATTGTTTAGAGGAAAACTGATAACCCTGTGTGGAAGACTTACCCAGATATCAATGAGTGCTCATGGAACCTCGACAAAAGAAGATTTTGAGGTTGTTAAATTTATTGAGAACTGCGCCCCATTATCTATGTTACTAGGAAAATATTGGATTGAAAAGGATCAAGCCAGAAGAAAGGAAAAGGGAGTCTTAGAGAAGAAGAAGCAAGAATTAAAACATTTCATGACTAGGGCGATCTCACATTTGATTGAAGAACAAGAGAATAGGTTGAAGTTACTTAGAACTAGAAACTTGGATGTCGAAGTTGAAAGGATACACGAGTACTTGAGACACCTATATGTACAAGAGAGTCAAGCACCTACACCAGACAGAGAAGAATTATTGCCCTTGAACCCTAGTAACGAAAATCAACAGTACAAAATTATTATGCCTAGATAAGATCAGAATCAGAATGGAAAGAGGAATACCGAGACAAAGATCACTGAGAATAAGGATAGAAAGATCAGTAAGAAGAAAGAAAAGATAGAAATGTTACAGAAAGTTCCAGAAGGAACTGAGCAGAAGGAAGGATTCCAAAATCTGAACTTCATCGGGATATCAGTACAACACAACATGGCACATCGCCATGGTGAAGTAACATGACCATTAGATGCATTATAACCATTAGCTCGATGACCCGAATGGTTAGAGCAACAGTTATGGCCATAAAGCTTGCTATTAGACCGTTGGGACCATGTTGTAACGAACATAACTACATTGATGAAGGATTATCGCCAGTTGGAAAGATTTGTTACCTAGTTGTCTACTTATTCCATCGATCCTTTCACCGAGAACACTTTTTCCACCCGTGATTATCTGATCTCACAAATCAGTTGATTTCATGCAGTGATCATCAAGCTATCGCCATTCGTTCTGTTGCATCGAATAGTTTCTCTTCAACCTAAGATATTCAACCAAGAGCGTGTATGTCTAAATAACTTAGTGCAGTCAAAGAGTTTGTGAAGGAGATACTCATCAACCTCATGAATGAAAAGGTAATGTACATGGGCATATAAGCTTCATCAACGAGAGGAGTGCAAGACTCCCCGTCGAGTGCTCGTAGATCTGGACCATCTCGAGTTGCGACTGAGAAAAGAAACAAGCATAGAGATGAATTGGGGACTGCAAATTTATTACCGTCCATCCTACCCGAGTACATCCCACCCCTGGCCAGTGTAGTGAGTTGCGAAAGTGTCCTGAGGGACTTCGACTACACCATCATCACTGCGTATCTCTCAAAGGGAATATGCGCAGTCATACCACATATAGAGAGGATTCTAACCTTGAAGATTAGCGACTATAACCTGGGAGACCATAAGAGGTATGGCATGCTTTCACCTCACAAATATCTGAAAAAGATGAAGGGAAAGAATACGAAGATCATCCCTCAGCCGTGGACCATGAACCTCGCGTAGTCCACCCTTTTGAATGTAATGAATATTCCACAGTTTGGAAGGCACCAGGAGGTTAACACCTGTGTTAAGATCCTGTTGTCATGCTTCCACGGTGGCTATCTATGGTTGGAAATATGTATCACTGTTGATCTAGCAGTGATCCATAGGATCACCGGACTGAGCATGTAGGGACCATACCCACAAGACTTCTACCTAGGAAAAGTTGCAAATCGTGCTTTGGCACAGACGATTAAAGAAACATACGACAATGTTGAGAAGGGGACATGAGGCTACAAGGTATCCTCCATCCAGAATGGTGCAGTGCACCTAGCATGCCAATTAATTGTAGGAAAGCTAGTAAGAAAGAACAGACCCACATAGGTTACAGGTTTTGTCATTGACCTTGCTGGGAAATGCGTGGAAGGCCTACAAATGAACTGGGTGAAGTACCTAGTTAACCATCTCGAACTGGATTGTCATAAAGCTCAGGATCATGGCTATGAGTTTCACTTCAGCTGGCTCCTGATCGTCATCATGTTTACTTCTTGGGAGATGATGGAAGGTGCGACCTTCCATGACATCGATCCATTCGAGACACTTGCTGTGAAGTTTACCATGCTATAGTATTTGAGAAATATGGGAAAGAAGTGGTAGTCAAACGTGGTATTTCATAATTATTACCTGCAGCTCAAGAGAGATATTGAGTCCTTCCCTCGTATGACACCGAACACCCTGGACATGTTCAAGCCTCTTATGAAATTCCGTGCAGATAGGCATTTTGTTTACATTATTGTGCGCGTCGATGAAATCAAAGAAGAAATTCAGTACTACTACAAGCTCACTACATAGGACTTGGAAGAAATCATTAAAGACTGGCTTGCATAACTCCTTATCCTTACTGACCCCATAGAGCTATCTGACTCGGAACTCATTGGAAACCCAGTGGTTACTCGCGAAGAGTATGATGCCCCAAGAAGCAACATGAAGAAAAAGAAGAAAGATGTATAGGAAGTACACAGCTCAACAGAAGAGACCACATCTAAGTCACCTAGCGAAGGAGGTGATGACGAAGTGAATAAGGAGGAAAAAGAACAAGAAGAAGATAACCAAGGTGAAGTAACAATGCCACAGAACCTCCCTGATGACACCGATCCATCAAAGAAAAGGAAGGTTTACCCCATGAAACCTTCATCGTGGAATAATTCCAAATCCAATAAACCAAATATGTAAAATGTACTCATGGTCGACGACTTCAACTTCATTATTTCAGTTGTAGGAGATGCCTCATAATATATTTTGAAAAGAAACAAAGAAAAATAAGAATCCATGTAAGATAGAATTGAAGAAGAACTATGAGGTGTACAACAAGCCCATTATTCGAGTCATGGAGTGTCCACTACATCCCCACCCTCAGAATAACCAGAGTTTGGAGATGAGCTTGATCAACTCCATAGACTGGCTGATGTGACTGAAGCCCGCCTTCATTGAGCACAAGCTGAGAAATAACAGGCCACAGTGGCCCTAAAACAAGCACAAGAGGAAGTTATAGAGAAATGCAGGATTGCACAATAGGAGAAGGATGCTCTCCAAGTGAATTTCGAAGAAGAAAGAGTGCATATCCAACAGGAGAAAGAAAATTTTCTCACAGAGCAAGTCGGAGTAAAATAAGCAGTCAATAGAGAAATTCGCTCTATGATGGTCTTGGAGCAGAAGGAGGAAGAACTAGTAGAAGACCAAGTAGCGCAGTTCGCAGAAATCATCCAGTAGTTTCAACAAAGAATCATAGATCTGGACCTAAGAATAGTGCCCAACACTCCCCAGGATGTGTGGGATCAACAAGAAGCAACTGCTCGAAGCGCAGTTGAAATAATCAAGAACCTCGCCATGGAATGTAAACAACTAAGTGATCACAGTGCCCAAAATTATGAGAAACTCACTGAGGATCCTGAATTGAAGGAATTGGAGTCACATCTCCAAGAGGTGAGGCAGCAAGAAGAAACAATACAGACGCAGTCGAAGCCCCTGTCAACTATTGAGAGGATGAAGTGTTATCCTCATTTTTGGTTATCAAGATGATGACATGATAATGACATGGTGATAGAAGATCTAGCTCTTCTTTAAGATCATTTTCATG
>SNQJ01S0147403.1:0-23757 GCA_010110895.2 Picea sitchensis
GGCTCACCCTGGCTATTTTATTCGCATGCGTCAGGGTTGACACCTGTCACCCATGGAACTGCATGCGTTCCACCAGCACACATCACCCTTGTACGTCCTCCCTTGCCAAAAACTTAGGATAAACATAAAATGCATATGTCTTTTTGGGATAATATTAAAATATTATTCCCAGGCTTAAGCCCCCTAGGCTCAACACTTAGCCCCTTTCCCACTTTCCAACCCCTAATTCCTTGCCCACTCTGTGGATGCTCAGTCCCCCTTCACTCATTCATCGTGGTCGGTCTGCACCTGGCGGTATTTACAACTTTATTAAATGTTTTTACATATATACAACCACAAAATCAGGCCCTTGGCCTCCAACCCTCAGGCTCTCTAGGCTAACAATCACATAAGCCCACCGGCTTATACAAACTTGGCTCACCAGCCTATAACACATATTTACAATTCATTTCATACATCAGATTTACAATTAGGCTCGGCCTTGGGGACATTACATTGCCTAACCTACAACTTGTGTGATAACAAAGTTAAAAAATAATTGATGCAAAACTTACTAGTAAAGTATTCCTAAAATGATTCACAATATTATTTTTGCTTCACTACTTACCTTTTTAGATGATGAATGTAGAGAATCTCTTAGAAATAAAATTTGGAGATTTATCTTGCAAACGACATTTCTAACAACATAAGACATATCGGGGTTACAAAAGACATTAGTATTACATTACTATGAAACTTTTTCCCTTGCTTACTTATGAATGTTGTTTGATTGCTTAGTTACATTAGATTATGGTTTACTTCCCTTATTTTTTCCTTGCAATCATAGTAGATTTAAACCATAAGAGTTATGTTCTTGTAATTTTTAATGTCCTCGAGTTGGTGATCTAGATGGTTCTTTAAGGTTGTTTCATAAAAATCACAATATTGGTAGTTTTCGAGTCATGAACTTACGATGCATGTTTTGGCACCTTCCCATGTGGTTTTTGAGGTTTCGAAGACCAATGGTTGACGGGTATGCGACCTTGTCTGCAAATTCTCTTTCTAATGAGGTAAATAGAACCTAAACAAAGCAACGAACAAAAAGTTATGGTCCTCACAAGGTTCCCCTTTTTTTGGATAGCTCGGCTTCGTCCAACTCAACGTGCACACTCATCCCTAACTTCATGTCAAGGTTAGGGTTCTTGCACCTTGGGGATTTATGACATTATTATAAAATGTAGTTTAAAACTATTGTTATGAGTTTTCGTGAATAAGTGTCGCTATTATGTCTCTATTTAGAGATAAGCTATCACCATTCTAAACTCATGTATTACTAAGTATGTTGTAGTATTTTTCACCAATGGTTTTTTGTGTAAACTCTTTTTCACTGTAATACTTTGTTCTCGATACTATATCTTGTGTTGGTTTTGTCACATTGTGCATTCTCTCATTTTGTTTCCAAAGGTATCAAAGCAATCCACTCTCTTTTGTTTTTTTCATGCAAGTGCACTACAAGGTCAAGGTAAAGGGAATTGGGCCTTGAGCTAACAAGCATGGTGAAGATCGTCCTCGCCAACGTAAGTGGTGTCCCATATCAAACGAGCTAAAGAAAAATGATAGAGCCAAAGATCATATCAAGTTTTTGCTCCAACAAACCCTTGAGTGACAAATGAACGAGATGTTGGATCATTTTACCTAGATCCTTCAACAACTCCTAACAATGTTGAAGGCATCTTCGACAATAAATTAGTTAGAAGAGTGACACCCTTAGAAGTATAAGTTAATTTTGATATCCCTTTGTTTGAAGAAAAGATAGATGCATACGCTTTGAAGAGATGGTTAGATGAGTTAGAGGGTTATTTCTTTATTCATAACTTTTCCAATGGTGAGAAGATTACCTTCACACTCTTTAAGTATCTTCTACATGTTAAACATTGGTAGGACATATATTATATTCAAAATGTTGGAGATGATTAGGAAACATATGGAACAAAACCCTCTTGGGGTGTTTTTGTTTGGAACCTTGAGGAGGAGTATCACCTTATTGGAAACTACGAAGATTGGTACATGAGATGGACAACCTTGCGCTAGGGTAATTACTAGACTTTGTTAGAGTACACAAACACCTTCCATACTTTACATCCAAAGATAGTTGGCAAGGAATTTGGGAGAAACTTGGTTCACAAACACTGTAGTGGCCTACACAGACACATCAAAAACATGGTAGAATTTATGGATATTTCTAATCTAGGACCCACTTATTGTTATTCCATAAATATCAAGAAAAAATTTGGCACACAGGTAAGAAAGAGTTTGGGGTCATAAATCAACCACAACACAAAAGGGTAAAGGTGGCATTAACTCTTAGAAGAAAGGATAGAGAAAAGATAATCAACCTCGAGACATGTAACCAAAGTAGCATGTAGAGAAGTATAATGGGAAGTCAAAGAAGGACAAATGTAAGTGGTACAAAGACCATAAAATCCCCTAGCACGATAATGATAAATGTCATACTAGACAATGTTTATTGCCCGAGCTAAAAGCCTTTGAAATCGATTTAATATCAATACCACCAGATACCATGGATAGGGGAAAACAAAGAATTGATGCAAAAACTAGTGTTATTATTGCCAACACGAAATGTTTATCCATAGAAACTAGAGGAAGGTGAGTGCCTCTTCCACTTGTGGATGTGGGTTAAGGGGACATCGCTACATTTTTTGATAGTCGCAACCAAAAGAACTCGATCTCAACCAATGTTGTCAAGAAGATGAAGCCAACAATGATGTTGCATCCCCAACCATACAATATTGGTTGGTTGAATAAGAGATGATACATCCATGACAATCAACAATTATGCTTATTATACGACATCATGTTGTTTAAATACGAGGCAATTTGTGGCATTGCCCTGATTGAAGTTTATGATGTTCTTTTAGGACAACCATATATTTGGAAGCATCATGATGTTTACTAGTGTCATTGTCGCCCTAGGAGACCAACTTTACAACATACCAAATGCAACCCCAACTACCATAGTCTCTCCTCGTGGTCCATTCAAAAGAAGAAAGGAAAATCACCATGATTGCCAAGTCCTTTGAAAAGGGTCCTTGTATGTAGAAGAGACCAGTGGATTAATTGGTCGAAGAATACAAATATTCTTCACCTCATCTACATGAATACCTTTGCACTATCGGGTAAATAATACAATCGATTTAACACTGGGTACCCTTCTACACAATGGACTTGTATACAAATGCTTTCTTCCATAGAATGAGGAGATCAAATGCCACATTTAGGAGCTAATATAGAAGAGCCATATTCAACCAAACTCCTCACAATGTAGGAGCTCAATCATTTAGAAGAAGGATGGGATATGGTGACTTTGTATTGACTTTGTATGGTGAGCTTAATCATTTCGCCAGACTGAGCCAATATACGGGAATGCTTTGTAAAATTGAGGATGCCAGGGTGAGCCTTCCTCCAAAGGAGAGCCAGTGGAAGGTCCAATTCTCCATCCTTTTGTCAATTTTCTTGAGAAGCCACGTCCAATCACTGAATCTATAATTATTTGGTTTTAGAGCAAAGCCAAGGCACTTTAAACCTTGATCGAGGAATTCAATTTTAATATTGAAATCTAACTGGAGGAAGCGTCTAAGTGCTGGGTCGATATTCTGTGCAATAAAGATAGACTTTTGGCAGTTTATGGACATCCCAGATGCCTCGCAAAACTTGGAAAGGATAGCTCTAAATGTCTGCCAGTGTTCAAGTTTCCGAGAACCCATGATGAGGACATCATCAACAAAAAAGAGGTGTGAAATGAAAGTGCTTACAACTTTGAGACCTTGAAATGTTCCTGCTTCCATTGCTTGTATCATCATCCAGCTGAGTGCTTCTATAACAAGTAAGAAGATCAAGGGAGACAACGAGCATCCCTGACGCAGACCCCTATGACATTTGAAGAAATCTGTGGGGGTTCCATTCACAAGAACTTTTGTGTTGACCAAGGTAATACAACCCATGATCCATTTGGTGACATTCCAATCAAGTCCAATCTGGTCAAATAATAAGTGGAGGAATTGCCAGCTGACACTGTCATATGCCCTTTTTAAATCAAGTTTTAAGATGACCGCATTCAGGTTTCTCAGCTTAGCATAGTGGAGGCATTCTTGTGCGATGCCCACTGCGTCAAAGATCAACCTGTCCTTCAGGAAACCGAATTGTTCAGTGGAGATATGTTTGGCTAATGTATCTTTGATTCGGGAAGCAATAACCTTGGAAGTGACTTTGTAGACGTAGTTCCATAAAGCAATGGGTCTGAAGTCATTAAAAGTTCCAGGCTTATTGACTTAGGGAATAAGGGTGAAGAAAGTGGAGTTAAGAGCTCTCGGGATAACTCCAGTGAGGCAAGACTCTTCCATCGCTCTAAGCAAATCTAGGCCAATAAGCTGAAAGAAGTTCTAAAAAAGTTCCTGAGTCCATCCGTCTGGACCATGACTTTTATCTTTGGACATTTGATCAATAGTGTCTTTTAGCTCTGTAAGTTTGACAGGTTTCCCAAGTGCCACATTGTCGGATTCCTTAAAGAATCTTGGAACAGTCTTCAGTACTTCAAGCTGCACATCTATATTTTCAGCCTCACAGGCTTTATATTGAGTTATGAAATGGCTGTAGGCTCACTGATGTAACTCAGTGTCAGAGGAGTATAGATTCCCTTATGCATCATGCAAATCCCATATTGTGTTGTGACAACGTCTATGAGTTGCATATTTGTGGAAAAAACTAGTGTTTTTGTCTCCTTTTTCAATCCAGATCGCCCGGCTTCAAAGTCTCCAAGAAGCCTCTTCCATTGATAAAATTATGTGCTTCTTTTGTGAAAGTTCCTGTAGTAAACTAAGTTCCTCTGCCTAAAAAATACGAGACAAATTGTTGGCAAACAGTGCTGTGATTTGATTTTCTATGTGTTCCAGGTCGACATTTAAAGTCTGTTTCTTAAAGTGTTTCCAGTTTACGACTTTTTCTTTTAGGAATTTGAGCTTCCCACGGAGAAGGCGTATGGCGAATGACTTTGTCCACCCCTGTAAGTCCGCCCATGTATTATTCACAAGTGCCTTGAAGTTGGGATCTGTTATCCAAGTGTTGTTGAACTTGAAAGGAGCTGCCCACGGTCGAGGGGAACCATCGAAATGCAAGCATATCGGATGGTGGTCTGAGATCTGTGAGAATTTTACCCAAGACCTGAAATGATGATGGCCTTCGACCAATTTGGAAGCTAAGAGAAAGTGGTCAAGGCATTTAGAAATACCAGTGGACCCGAATCTACCATTTCGCCAAGTGGGAGAGATGACAGAGGGCTGGAGATCAATAAGACCAGACCTTAAGAGAAGGGACTCAAAAAAACCGGCCAATGGATCTGTTCTAGCAGACTCACCCCACACTTCGTTGGCAGAGAGGGTAAGGTTGAGATCACCCCCTATAATTAGGTTATCTACATGGAGGAGGCCCGAATCAAATAATGCTTGCCAGAAGGGCTCCCGATCTTTCTATGGAGCGTAGCAGTTGAGGAGATTAAAGAAAGAACTTGAAGACTTAACTCTGCCAAAAGATAAGATTCCTGCTGAAGTGCTTACCGCTTGTAAGTCTGCCACATTGGAGTTCCACCCTGTGAGAAGGCCACCAAAGTGACCGAGTGAGTCAACTGCAACAGTGGACCAATGGGGAAGGCATTGAAGGAAAATTTCCTTTGCTTTCTCACCCAGAACCAAGGTTTCTTGGAGGAAGACAACACCGGGTTTAATCTTAATAAGTAATCTCTTGAAGGAAGCTAGCTTTAAGGGGCTTCCAAACCCATGGATATTGAGGGAAAGGAGGAGCATTAGGAGACAATGGTGGGCGGCTGGGGTGCTCTAAGGGCCACAGGAGAGAGGTCGATTGGGTCAGAAGCAAAGGAGGAGGAAAGAAACAGGGGGGGCTCAGTTTTATTGAAACCGACTAGTCCACCTTCCACTGAACCTGGGGTTTTTTTGGGAGGTCTGGAGCGACCTTTCCTTATAGTGACATTGGATCGATCTGGGGGAGGGGTGGTGTAAGAGCATGTGACTGTGAGTGGAATGGGGGAAAGAGTGTCAAGTAAGAGGGTGGGATAGGAGCCTTGCTCGAGAGGGGGGTTGATAAAGCAGGGGTGGGTGGAAGTCGAAGGGAGAGGAGGTGAGGGGGAAACAAACTGTGGAAGTGGAGGGAGGGAAGGGGGTTCCGAGTCTTTTGTGGGGCAGGGATCGGAGCAGGGGGAAGAAGGAGGGGTGGGAAAAGGAGGGGATTGTGTGGGGTGGGAGGGGAAGTCTGGGGGAGGGGCTTCATTAGGAAAAGCATGAGTGCAGGAATCCATCTTGTCCAAGAGGAGTTTCCAAAAATCACCAAAAATTTCGAGGACCCAAGACTCATTATCTTTCAAGTACTGTAATTCAACCTCGGTGAGATTAACAAAGAAGGTCGGGAAGAAAGTCTTCATCTTACCAAGGAAAGAATCGGTTCTCGGGGTCTGATGGGGAGAAGATCCAGTCTGGAGCTCCGAGGGGCAAGGAGGTGGAGCCTTTGAAGACGGACAAAAGTTCCTTAAGTGCCCAGTCTGCCTATAGAAAAAACAATGAAAAGGTTCCCTCCAGTAGTCAATGGGTTGCCTGAAGGTGTGATTGCCTAAGCAGAGTTCAATGGAGTCCGGTACGCTGAGTTCTAGGTCGAATTCAATTAAGACCCAAGCTGCTTTTTTGTTTGACCAGTTGAGAGAGCGAGGGTCAAAGTAGATAAACTTCCCTGTTGCATTACCAAGTGCTTTCAAAATCGGAAGTGACCAAAGTTCAATCGAGAGGTCAGGCATAATCATCCATAAGTTCCTTTTGGAGAAGGTACTGGTGTAAGGGTTAAAACCTGGAGTCCAGCGTTTGAGCATTAGGACACCTTTATCTAAAATCCAAGGGGAGGCTAAAATTACCTGTAGATCCTCTTCAGAGAGGAAATGGAAGATGAACCAACTGTTGGAAAGGAGGCTAACCCTCGGGCTGTAACCAAGGAGTGGTTTCCAGAAATCTAGTATCCACCAAGAAAGGCGCGCGTTATTCATTTTGATGTAGAAGAACTTTCCGACAAGGGCACATTTGGCAAGGGTTGAGATTCTATCCCTAGCAACATCCTGCCCAAGAGTGCAAACCACAAGGGTTTGTCTCACCTTCCAGGTCTTCTGAAGATGATTAGATTGACCTCTGGCTCCCGAGAGCTTATTTCGCCCAGCTCCTTTGTATGGTAGGGAGAGCATGTAGGGTAAGGGGAAGGTAAGCTGGAACAATGGTCTAGAGGTGGCCGGGGAGGAAAGCTGGGGTGAGAGAAACTAGTGGGGAGCAGGGAGTCGGGAGGCGGCGTGGGGAGAGGATCAACATAAGCTTTAGGGGTAAAAACCTTCTCCGTGCAGCGTAGGAGTGGCTTCGGGGGGAACGAGAGAGATTGTTGGGGGGTAGATGTCAAGAGGTCAATGGTCGAAGGGGAAGAGATCGAGGGAGGGCGAAGACATTCAAAGAACAATTTGTATGTTTCATCACTTTGAAACAGAGTGTCATTGGCCCGAATATTATCCTCCTTAGCCCACGAAAGATCAATCTTATTGGCCATGGGGGTAGGAGGCTGAGGGGCCACTGAAGGTAAAGGCAGTGGGGAAGGGGTCCGCGAGGGGGAGTTCGCTGTGCGTGGTGGAAGAGCCCCAACAAACTACAGAGCTACAACTGAGAAAGGCAACTGAAGGGCCATAGATCAGTCATGAAACTTGGGAGGAGGGGAGGGCAATCACTAGGGAACAATCCTAATATTAACACAAATCTATCTTAACCTATAAACATGAAGAGCATTAAAAAAAACCCACATATATTAAATTTTCCTTTTTCCACATTAAACGTAAATCTATTAAATTATACACACTTTTACAACAAATTACCTCCAAACGCTTTAAATGGTTATTATTCAAATCCAGAAGGGGGTAGGGTATGCATACCTTCATAGACTTGTCCCACAAACAAGAGTCTCATACACAAATTTGGTGTTTGATTTAGCGGTGACCTTAAAAATAGATTATTATTTTTATTAACGCTCTAAACAAAAACCCATATGTATGGCTCGAATAAAAATGGTTAAAACTACATACCGGTCGTCCATAAGAACTCTAACAAACTTCATCTGACATAGAGGAAATGTGGGTACATTTTTTTCATTAGTTTTCAACTCTCAGTCTTTCCCTCGCGGGCGGAGGTTTAAGTAACAGGGTTTTGCTTTAACCAGATTCACACCTTTGTTGTCCGCCTGAAAGCAGTCTAACGTTTACAGTTGGAATATCGGGATTGCTATCAAGGAGGTCTGCAAACAGAATCTTCGAAGATGAGCTACGCAGCGTTCAAAATGGTGCACGGACCCACTGGAGTAGAGAATTGTGCGGCAGGCTACATAACCCATTCGTTTTCTGATACGCCTGCTCCTCCTACTATCTCCAGCGAAGACATGGAGGGTGAGTGGCTTACAAAGAAGAACAAAGGACTACTCGCTCCCATCCCCAATCTCGTCATAACAAAAGCCAATGTGCTAGAAGTTTACATTGTTAGAGTCCATGAAGACAACAAGAGGCCCGCTCTTGAGGCTACTGCCCCTAAGCGCGGTTCCACCATGGCCGGTCTCTGTGGTGCTTGGCTCGAACTTGCTTGCCACTATAGGTATTTTCTTTTCTTTTCTTTCTTTTTCACCCCCTTTTCTTTTCCATTCATTTCATTCGTTCACCCTGAATTTCACTGGTGGCATACTGTTTATCCCAAAAATAATTCTGTCTTACCAAAATAATCTTAGTTCACAATGTAAGATGCTTACAGAAAGTCTCAAATGTAGTATTTATTCAAATGCCATAATTATTTGATTTAAAAATCCAATCTTAAACCCAACTCCAAACATACCAAGATAAATCTAGTTTGATATCAGTGAGAGGCCTGCTTATTTCTGCCAAGACTTCTTTTTCCTGTGTAACGGAAATCAGAAATGAGTTCCCAACCATAGGTGCGCTAATGGCCAGTCACAACTTCCAAACAATAGGTGATTTTATTATTATTATTATCATAATATATATATATTTTTTCCAAAGGAAAAATTCGTCACTTTATATTATTGAGATGAAAACAAAGTTACATTCTGCATGTGCACATGCACTAGGAAATTAAAATAACTCAGTCTACTGAAACAGTCAAAAGTCTGTCTATCAGATCTAACCTATCCACAAAAAATTTCAGACAAAAAGAAAAAACTTGGCTTGATGCCTTACAACATTTTAAAAAAACAAAGAGTTATCATTCTTGGAAAAACATCGAGGATATCTCAAAATATAAGCATCTGCTTTCTAGTTTGATTAGAAAAGAAACTTTTAAAAGAGCTAAAAAACTGAAAAGCAACCGAATCTGAATGCTATCGTCTTCATAAATTTGGAGGGGATTGCACCCTTGCTTCAGTCTCTTCGACCTGCAGGACCCCTATTTGGACTGAAATTGCTGCTTTGGATAAAACATCAGCTTCAGAATTGTATTGTCGATAGACATGATTGAAGCTTATTACCTCAAAGAGCTGTGCTGCGTTGAGGATTTGGTGCAGAACAGGTTTGAGAGTTACGTTCTGAAACCTACAAGTCCCTTGAACCCATTCAATGACCAGCTTGGAATCACCCATGACTTGTAGACTATTTATATTTTTATCCATACCCATTTTCAGGAGATTGAGGATTGCATGCATTTCGGCACAATTATTAGTTCCACAGCTCGGTGATAACTTGAAAGAAGAGTTTGATTTATAAGGTAAGTACAAGTCTCAAGATACCTCCAACACCACATGGACTTGGATTACATTAGCTGGCACCATCAAAATAATCCTAAACATATGATTTATCTACCACTGAAGGGTTGGAAATTCTGGGATCCATACAAATTTAATGCTATGGAAGACTTCCAAAGGTGAGAAGGATTTAGCCTCAAACAAGCTTGCGCTTCGAGTGATCCATATTGCCCATGCCGAAACACAACGGAGGGCTCTATGATCTGCCAATGTTGGATCATCCATCCATTTATGTAAGCATTCAGTCAGTGATTTTCCAGTCCATTGCCCCACTCATGCAGAATACAGATATGCTGTATACCTCCTTCCAAACTTCTTGTACAAATGGACAATCCAACAGAATATGTCGAATGGTCTCCTCTTTCCACTTGCATAGATAACAGAATTCTGGACCATGCCAAGATCTCTTTTGAAGATTATCCTAAGTTAAAACCTTATTACCCATAGCTACCCATAGGAAAAGCCTTGCTTTTAATGGAGCTTTCAATTTTCACAGCGGCTTCTGTTGATGTTTGGGCAGCATCGGAAAGACATTCTACTAGATTAATAATTAATAATATGATTATTAATTATTAAGCAATATTATTAATTATAATATTATTAATGTAATAATATATTTATAATATAAAGTATATTTATATTACATGTATAATATAATATAAAGTATAAATATATTTATTACCCAAGGGATGCATCTCTTCATGGATGGTCACATGGTCACCATATGTTCTTTATATATAGAACACTTATCATTGTAATAAGATATTCATTCACATACAATATCTTCTCATATAAAAAATTCAATGTGGTATCAGAGCGAGACTGGGCTTGACTCCCTCAAAGGAGGGCCCAGTAAAATGAGACTAGAGTAAAGTCTTGGGAGTGTTAAATTTATGGGGTTGTTGCAATCTCTATGTACAACACATTTACTTTTTACTCCTACCTAAATTATAGAAAGAATTCCATAAATTATGGTGGGCAGTAATTTCTAGTAAAAATGTCTAATTACCTAAATACAAGGAATGTACTTCATATTTACTTCTACTTGTATTTATGCAAAAAATCGCATGAATTATGGAGGAACAATTTAACAAAGTCAAATACTATGTGGATGGATTATAACCAAATTAATCTTTGGGTAGTTAAGTGAGGTATTCTCCAATTACTTATAAGAAAGAAAATTAAATTAAATTTTCAAAGAGACGTGTCTTTTTGGGTCAATTTAATATTACTATAAAAAGACACAACAATAGACACACATATTTTTCTCTCTCACACGTGGGAAGCGATCTAAGGAAGAGGCTGAAGTTTCTAAGTAGTTGAAATTTTTTGAGTGTAATTACTTAATGATGTTCTAGAGTTTACTAAAGTAATATCGTTTACCACTTGCAGAAAATTGTGCTTGTCTAATTTAATACTAGAAAATCAACATGGTTAGTCGTATGGCATCGAGTATATGATGGATGTGTGTTAGTAGAAGACATATCATTTCAAGGGTCACTATATATAGTTGTGCACAAGACAAATTTGTCTCCTCTAGGAGATGCTTTTTTTGTTGTTCTTGTTTTTTGTTCCGGTCACGTCACATGTAATAGCTCTGAGAAGGAGCCATAATGATAGTTGCAGGAAGCAACATGAAGCAGGACTATCCAGACATAGAGTTGTGCACATCCATGTAATGAAGAAGAAGAGGAGGTCATCACATGTAGAGGGAGTAGATGACTCTGAAGACTATATAGCCTCAGAGGGAGTGATGGCTTTAGATGTTTTCTGTGGGAAACTGGATAGTCTCATGATGACATGTTGTAGCTATTAGAGAGCTACCCACCAGCCTTGGATGAATGCTGTGAGGTCACTATGGATTTCCTCTAATGTATAGATTTGTGTGTCCAACAGTCAATGGTCATGAGCTCATGTGGATGGTGACGGTGTTAGAATCTGTGTCGGATATAATACCTTCCTCATTAAGAGGGAGTGTTGAGATTTTATGTAATTTCAGAAGTTATTCTTAAGTGTTAATGTTTCAACATTGGGCTAACATTCTCCTGGGATTGGTCATGGTAATTTGATCGATGGAGAATGGCCCTGGCATAGTCTTCTAAGGACATAAGATTCAAAGTGCATGGCTTTCAACATCGAGAAGGACTAAAATTCTTCCCGTGGCACAGATGGCAACCTGATCAGGAAGAATGGTCCTTGTAGTCATAGAACATTCAGTTGAGTACGTGACAACTGCGGGACACTCAGTGTGCAGATTGAAGAAGGCTTTATATGGATTAAAATAGGCACCTAGAGCATGGTATGGCAGGATCGACAATTTTCTGATGAGCTTAGGATTTACAAACAATAGTGTATGGTCCGGTAATACTACTACTGTATATGGATGACCTATTTCTAAACAAGTGTGGAAAAGCTCATCTCAGAGTGTAAGAGAAAAACTGGCTGCTGAGTTTGAGATGAAAGATTTTAGGATGACGCATTACTTTTTGGGTCTCGAGGTATGGTAGAGACATGATGAGATCTTTCTGAATCAAGGAAACATACAATAGAAATCCCGAAGAGGTTCGGGATGTTGGATTGCAGGGCAATGGCTACACCTATGGTATCAAATCTAAAGTTGCTGCAGGATACGACTTTTGAGACTGTGGATGTTACTTTATAGAGGCAGATGGTGTGTTTGTTGATGAACTTGACGAACACAAGATCAGATATATGTGACATACCATGACTTTGGGTTATATGGATATTTGGATTCAGATTGGGTCGACAGTATTCCTGATCGGAAGAGTACTTTGACATATTTATTTAGTCTAGGCTCTAGTATGGTTTCATGGAGTAGCAGGAAGCAGTTGTGTGTAGCACTCGGTACAATTGAGGCAGAGTATGTGGCAACATGTGCAACAAGTTGCGAAGCAGTGTGGCTTCGGAAATTGCAGACTATTGGACTGAATTTGACTTGTAGGTAAGACCTACAAGAAGAGGATGATGAGACTTTTTTTAGAGGACAAGTGTTGAAGTCAGCAGGTTGAAGATTCAGTTGATATTAAGTGCTCAAGAGGGAGCTGGATGGTTAGTTCCAGAGGGAGCTGGGTACTACAATAAGGAGTAAGAGGGTCCACCGAATGCAAGAAGAAGTCATGTATGGCGCTCAGTACGACTGAAGTTGAGTATTTTGTAGCATGTGCAGTAGGAGTGTGGCTTTGGAAGCTGCTTTCTGGGTTATTTGGTCTCGAATTGGAGGCGACCTGCATTTGGTGTGACAACTAGAGTTGCATGAAGTTGTTAGAGAACCTGGTGTTTCATGATAGGTCGAAGCATATCGAGCTCCGATACTACTATATCATGGATATGGTACAAAGGGGAGCAGTGAGGCAGTGAGGCTCCAGTTCATGACTTCCGAGGATTAGGTTGCAGACGTGTTCACCAAGCCGTTGTCGAGGACAAAGTTCGAGTACTTCAGGGACAAGCTTGGCGTGGTCCCTCTTTAGAGGGAGTGTTCTCATCCTGCATGAAAAAGGGATGGCACTAAGAACAAATTGAAAAATCTCATCCAACATGAAAAGCTCTGGCATTGAGTCTAGTGGGTCTCATCCAGCATGAAAAAGGGCTGGCACTGAGAACAAATGTAAAATCTCATCCAGCATGAAAAAGGGTTGGCACTGAGTCTGGTGGATCTCATCCAACATGAAAAAGGTCTAGCACTGAGACAGGTAGATCTCATCTAGCATGAAAAAGGGCTGGCACTGAGACCGAGGGTGCACATGATCAGGTACTGATGCATTGCAGGGTAGTGGATGTCCTGGGGACATGTTGTAGCTATTGAGAGCTACCCACAAACCTTGGATGCATGGGTGAAGTCATGTTGCACTATGGATATCCGATGTGGATATGGTAATGCTACCTGTAGACTAGTTTGCAAGACAATGTGGGTCTTGCCCATGCCATGTGAGATGGATGGATGTGTTTGAGACCACTACATGAAGAACATTTTAGTTAATACCTCCCTAGCTAAGAGGGAGTGTTGATGTTTTGGTAGCTACCAGAGGTATTAACCTCTACACGTAACCTTTCACTTAGAATAGAATATTCCGGAAGCAAGCGAACCATTAAACATATGTGTGGAAACCCTAAAAGACAAGTCGGCCTAACAGAATACTAATATTAGATTATTATCTTCCAGAAATACAGGTCATCTCCACAGGAAAAAGATAAACAGAAAATATAATTACCAGAAAATCAGGTCGGCCCAGCCAGAAAAGTCACTGGACATATTAATATAAATACAAGACGTTTTAGCTCATTTGGACAGTCGGAAAAGTGCGCAAGTCTTGTGGAGAGTTGCAGTTGCAACTGCAATTGTAAGGAGGAATAAGGGTGTATGGTCATCTCTTGGGTCTTGGTCTCTCTCTAGTGCTATCTTGGTGATTCTCTTGGTGGTTCTTGGTGAAACTCTTGGTGATACTCTTGGTGATATTTTTACTAAGTATAGCGCAAGTCCGAGAGAGTAGTGTAGCTACAACTGTTGCAGTTGTGTATGGTACTTGTTCTATGGAGACTCTCTCTCTTGTGCACTACCCTTGGAGAAGGAGCGCTCTACTTGTCTTGAGTTGTTGCTGCAGTTAGCAACTAGGGTTTATCTGTTGGTTCTAGAGTAGGCTTGCCGAAATTATTCTAAGTAAAGGTTTGGATGCTCGGTGGTGGCCTTGTGCCTATGGTTGGGTGACAATGATGTGACATTGTCTATGGTTAAATGAGCATACCAAAATTTGAGAGCTACCCACTGGTAATCTTTAAAGGTAATCTTCAGAGGTAATCTTGGCATAATGTAGAATGTCTCCCTCGCTGAGAGGGAGTGTTGGTGTTTGGGCAACATCGGAAATACATTCTACTAGATTGATAATTAATAATATGATTATTAATTATTAAGCAATATTATTAATGTAATAATATATTTATAATATAAAATATAAATATATATAATAAAGTATAAAGTATAAATATAAAGTATATTTATATTATATGTATAATATAATATAAAGTATAAATATATTTATTACCCAAGGGATGCATCTTTTCATGGATGGTCACCATGGTCACCATATGTTCTTTATATATAGAACACTCATCATTGTAATAAGATATTCATTCACATACAATATCTTCTCATATCGAAAATTCAATAGCTTCCAGCACCAATGTCCATTTGTTTCTTCAGCAAGAAACATGGATTTGTAGCCTATACGAGCAGTCTATTAACCTAATGTGTTCGAAGACCAAACTAATGAATCCTCTTCCTCCTTGAGGTGAAAGTGATTCTCCACCAGCTTTCCTATCGAAGTGCTCCACTGGTCGGCCTCCTCACTTTTCAACCCTAGATCCCTAGCTTCTTTCCATCCGTGCTATTGTTAAGAGCCTCTGCACAGTTCTATTGCATCTACAAGATGGGTGATA
Organism: Picea sitchensis; assembly: GCA_010110895.2. Lineage (NCBI taxonomy): Eukaryota > Viridiplantae > Streptophyta > Pinopsida > Pinales > Pinaceae > Picea > Picea sitchensis. Next base: position 15,331 of record SNQJ01S0147403.1, read on the forward strand.
CCCTGCTAGGTTAGATTTTCTTTGATACCTTCAGAAAGAATATGAGTTCCTGTAACTTTTGTCTTGTTGATCTTGATTTCCTTGTGTTTTCTCATCCTGCCTTGCTTTTAGTTGATGCCTTTTTGCCTCTGCCATATTCTTCAAATTACTTTTTATCCTTTGAATCTTTTGATCCCATTACTCATTTTTCATTCTTTATCTTGTGCCATGATATTAATCTCACCTTACATCTCTATTGCTGCATTTACTACCTCCCAATAAATTTAAGGTTTGATTTTCTGGACTTTAGCCCTAATGCTAGGGTTTAGTCCTGATATAAACTGATATATTTTCTACTCTTTTGGTGTCTCATATTTCAGTTGTCCGTTGAGCTCTTTTGCTCTTTCGTCGTACCTGATTATTTGTTATCCCTTTTCATTGCTTTATGCTCTTTAGCTTGTGCAAACTTTGAGGGTTTTTCATTAAAATACCTGGATGTCTCTAGAAATTTCTCCATAACATTCCTCCAACACTTGAATGGTTTTTGTCTACTTACTTTTTGGTACCATGTCAAAGTTGTTCCTCTTAGGGATCCTTGAACACTTCCCATTTACTCTTTGGATCATCATCTACAGTGCCTTGTTGCAATGCTTTTAGGGTAAACAGGTGGCCAACTTCATTTGTTCTTCCATATATGTCGATAACTTTGAAATGTCTATCCGATGCCTTAGTTTGCCTCTTCTTCGTTTCTTGTCCTCATTGGAGCTATTTTCATGTCTTCTTCTATCATGCCTCTCTTTATGCTTCTTATGTCCTCTCTTTTGACGACTACGAGATTCGTTTGATGTTTCATCGAAGGATTATGGTTTAGTGTCTTCCGATGATTCATATTTAGTCTCGGTGTCTTCTGTTGTATTTGATCTTGTTTCTCCATTACTAGGACCACAGATTAGAGTTCCTACATGCCATACCCCGCCTTGGGATGACTTGGAAGATCACCTCATACTTTCCTATTGATCCATCATATTAGAGCAACAAGCGATGGGCAGAGCCCTTGAGTGCACCAGACAATAGATTGATGAGACCTCGTCTCTCTCCTTAGCCTCCCCCTCTGGGAGACTAATCGTTATCACCGAGATCGGTTTGAAGATGTCGAACTATACATGTCCACACATCCTCAAAGAGTTAGAGGGATTAACTCCAGACGGATCCAGAGTAGGACGCCTCTAGTCCGTCAGACTACTTCTCAGATTCAGACGAGCAGCCAGAGATCTATCTAGATTTTCTTTCTTTCGGCCTTGGATGCTAGGAGTACCCCCTGCTCCTACTTCCCCTAGGATCATGCAACCAGACCCCTCGATAGTCCCCGAGGACTTCGATAGCGAGCTAAAGCCCAATTTTCCCCCATCGCCCTCGACCATTAAACCAGGGAGACCTTGACAACCTCATCATCAGTCCTCTCTCTCACTCTCTCTATTGACAGGGTTTTGAGTTGTCCACCCCCTTGGACATACCCACTTATATTCTGGATCATCGTACTTTTGTTTTTACTAATGGCCATATACATTGTGAGGCTGTAATACAATTTGTTTTGTTTGTTTCTTTCTTTATGATATTTTCGACACTATCTAGGAGTTGTGTTTGCACTCCCACATTTTACTGATACATGCTGTAGTCTTCAGTCCCATTGACCTACTTTTGTGGTCATTCGTTGGACATTAACAAAATTATCTAATCTTATCTTATTAGGGTTTCCACAGACACCATCTTTGTTTTGAGTTGTCTTCTTTGGTGGCATCTTTCTGATCTTATGAATTCAATAACCTACAAAATAAATTTTTCTTACCTCTCGTGCTTGTTCTGTGGTTGAGTTTTCCTTTTGCACTTCGGAGATCTATTTCCATCTTGCACATAGATTTGCCACTCCACAACAACAATTTATATTCGTTTTCGATAAAACCCTTGCAATCAAGACTTTTGAATTGGGCTTATCCCTTAGAACTCGCTTGGAGTTCAAAAATCAAAACTATTTGTACTTGATATCTAGTGATATGATCTCTTGTGATTGTAAAGAGGCTTCTGCAAATTTGAGTTTAATTCCCCCCAAATGTTGGCTACTAAAGTGTACTAACTTGATCTCAAGCTATAAAACCTAGCATCAAATGCTTGGAAACAAATATTAAGTGGAAAAACCCTAAGTAATAATCAAATGAACACATATCTACTCTAATATAATAGTATACCACAGATTAGATAATAATAATGAAGGCAGAGATTATTTTAGCATTTTTAGAACAAACTCAAAGCATCTATCATCATTTGGAAAACAAAACATACAAATACCATAAAAAACATCGATATCATTGGATTATAAGTTAAATATATGTCAATTAATCAATCACATGGAAGATAATCCTAACTAACATCCAATCATCGGTTATTATGTGTGTTATCAGTTATAAGCATAAATCAGAACATCCCAAGAGAGAAAGACACAAGGTTTATAGTGGGAAAAGCTTTTGATGGATTAGAAAACCCACTTGAAAGTTTGAGTACTTATCTGAATTGCTGAACCAATTATCACAATCGTCTGATGCTTCTCCTCAGAATTCTGCTAGGATAATGGTATCAAAACATGAGAAACCTCCTTGAAAGGTTGAGTACTTATCTGAATCGCTGAACCAATTGGCAATTATAACAATCATCTGATGCTTCTCCTCAGAATTCTGCTAGTATAATGGTATCAAAACATGAGAAACCTGCATTGTAACCCTATCCCATCTTTTTATACATGAGGGTCAGTTGACCTAGTCAACCCAATGTCTAGGCAAGTTCCCTAACTTTGTGTTTTTCAAATCAAAAGAAATACAACTTACTATGACAAAGGGCTATACAACAATACTATAAGCCCAATGCTCATTCTCCAATGGATCTTATAGATGACGATGATGTACAAGACGTCATCAATCTAGTCGACAAGCCCAATGGCTCTTTCTACTGATGAAAACAGAAAATCCAATGTCATTGAAATCATGCTTACTATAGGGGTCAAGATCAGTTGTATTAGTTGGGGTGGATCCATCCAATCTAAGGCGTCCAACCATACCATTAAAACAAAAAGTGTTTAGGCTCTTTAGCTTCTAATATGTTAGACATTGTATCATATCCATATCACTTGTGCATAAATTAAACTACATGGTCAGTTTTAGGTTCATAACATTTGGTGTCGTGGAGGGGTTATTTCCCTAGTGAGTAAAAGAGAGTCCCAACATTGGATAATAATTGTTTCACATTTTAGCTCTTAAGCTTTTTGGACTTTTGTTTAATTCTTTGTTCCAGATATGAGTTGTATACAAAATAACACCTTTTAATGAATGTTGTTTATAAAGCTCAATGCTTCTGGATCTTCTTATGTCTCAAATATATAAAGCTATAATTTTTCCTCAAGCATTATGTTTATAATATTATTTAAACCACTTACAATTCTTGATATTTTTTGGTTGTGTTGTAGATTGCATGACAATGTCGAAAGCATGGCAATTCTATCTCCCGGGCATGATGATGGTCGTAGAAAACGAGATGCCATTATTTTGTCATTTCGAGATGCAAAAATATCAGTGTTGGAGTTTGATGATTCAATCCATGGCCTACGCACTAGGTACGCTAATACTATTTGTTCTTCCAATCTATAATTCTATATTCTTTTATTAAAAGCAACCAAGAGACGAAATCTTAATTATTTTGTGTAGATAACCTTCAACAGTATTTCCATATGGAAACAATTCAAACTCAAAACTATGTTGTATAAAATTTGAAAAGTCAAATTCGTTGTATTTTACTTTTGATTGGACTAGGAGGGCCTTTGAATGCCTCCTTTTCTCTTTTCATGTTCCAAATCCTTGTTGGCTAAGAAGAAAGAAATGAAACAAGAACACTTGTTTATCATGTTATAAGGGAGAGGTCTCTTAGTGTGTAGGTGTGATCATTTACTTCATGGGTGAGGTCTCTCGTTCAAGTCCAGGATAACCTAGTCGCACTAAATAAAATCTTAGAAAAAGCATGTGACTTGTCCATGAGTGCTCCACTTAGGCCATGTATGAGTCATATAGCTTAGTTGGTAGAGCTTTGCTCTTGCAATTGGGTCATTGTTATTATAGGCATAAAGGATGGTACCTTTTACCTAAATCAACAACTCACGTTCTTTTGACAGAAAAGCTTCTTTTGACTATCAATAAAACTGTGAGTACATTGCTTTTATACTAAAAAGTTAGCCCATGCATTTATACCAAAAGTACCGACACATAGTTTAGACTCTTAGAGACCTTGTAGAAGTATAATGGTGTTGAGAAAAGGAAGTGAGTTCTTTGTCAGGGATACTAGTGACACTTTGGCTTCTCATGATAAATCTTTACATGGGTCTGTAGTTTACAAGAAGCATCTGGACTCACCTACAAAGCAGAAAAATCAAATAAAAGCTGGACAATAGGTCTTGTGCAGGCCGCTTGCATAGCAAATGTTTTTAATTTCAGAGAAGTGGTAAACTGGTGTGCTAAGAGGTTTGAATCACGTCACAAGCTCATTATAGTAAAGTAGGAGCACAATTTACTTATTCTTTTGATGCTAGATGCCTTTAGGAATGTGTTAAGGCTACCATAATACTCTAGAAAGTTCAAGATGTTAGATGCAGATGCATTCCTGAATGCTAACTGTTAGAATTAGGGAAATAAAGCAGAACAATTACTGTCTTTTCAATTTCTGGTTAGATAGAACAACTAAATCAAGCTTAGAACAGTAAACCAAAACAATACTGAACTGCTGAACATAAAAACTCAGATCAGAGAAGAACAATAATTGGATTTGAATCTTTAAACAAATTTTGAGTGTGTACAATCACTCAGATCTAAACTAGCAGTAGTTAGATTCAACTGAAATCAATTTCTAAGATCATAGGATTAGATCTAGATAAGACAAACACCAGTTCTGATCTAGACTAAAGAAAAATATTCAAACATGGATCTGATTTAGATCTAACTAAAGAATTCAAAGAACATATCTAATCACCAGATCTGATATAGATCTAAACACAGGAAAGCTGCAGATCCAAAAGTCATGCAGAACCATGCTTTATAATTAAGGAACATGTAGATCTAAATAATAATAGATTTCAGAACAGTAATTGACTTCAGAAATTAAAAACAAGCAGATCTAAATAATTGAAATCTGGATAAGTAACTTACCTCTTGATGTCTTACCTTTGAACAGTGAAGGAGCTCATGACTCACACAAGAGATGAATAACCACTGAATAGTATGCTCAGAAAAAGTCCAGGTTCATAGATCTACCACAAGGGTTAGATTTCTTGCCAAGAGATGAATAGTCTTACTTGCCACCAGGAAGAGAAACCATTTAAACACCACACAGAAATTTCTGTGATTAAACCCTCACACACACAGAAATTCCAAGGACCCAAACTCTCATATAAAGAAGAGATAGCAGGGGTTATGGCTGTCTAAGATAAACAATTTAGTGAGGCTGCGGCTCAAAGGATAGGGACAGATCTGTGCTTGAGAGACTGCGGCAGGGGTCAGATCTGTACTTGAGAGACCATGGCTCAAAGAAGGGATCAGATCTATGCTAGAGAGAGGTGACGAGAAGGGATCAGATCTATGCTAGAGAGAGGTGACGGCAGCTTCAGTCTTCAACACACAGGTCACAGCAACATCAAACAACCCTGCAACAACCCTTGACACATTCCAAACAAGAGACATACAAGTTGCAAAGACCAGGAGGCCGAAAACTTGGAGGGCTGAACTGTCACAAGACTTAGCTACTGTTGCAAAGGAGGGCTGCAGCACACAAGAGGAGATCCACACCTTTGGAGGATAGCATAAGAGCACAATAGAATGTAAGAAAGGTAAGGTAGGAGGTCTATATTTATACTTTAGGCTAGGTAGGGTTAGTAAAATAATAATTAAAATGATAATTAAAAATCAACATATTTAATTAATATAAATAATAATTCAAATGCCTATAATTTTAAACATTTAATTGCCTTTCACATTGGACTTCTAAAGAATAAAATAAAACCCCAAACAAACACAAATAAGTGTGAAGGGGGTTTAAGTGGGGTTATCTGGTGGCAGTGCTTGTCCATTCATTTTCAAGGTGACCTTTTTAACTTTATCATCATTGCATATGGGATACATCCCTCATGTGGTCATGCCCACCTTCAAAGAGGGTCATACACCAACACACACCTGATCAAGGATCAAGTTGCCCCAGAACATTTCTGGGGTCTTATCCACCAAGGTAGAAGACCAAGGATCAACCCATGCCTCAGGCATGGGTACCCTGGAACATTTCTAGGGGCCCTAGACATATCTAGGGACTTTAACTGCTTGGTCCTAGACCAAGAACCCCAGTCATATACTGGGGGCCTTCTCAGGGGTCTTTACTGCTTGGTCCCAGACCAAGAACCCTAGTCATATACTGGGGGCCCTAACAAGGGTCTTTTGCCATGGCACTGACTGTTTGGTCCTAGACCAAGAACCCCAGGAGTGCACTGGGGGCCCTAGATCTTGGCTAGGGTCTTTGCCATCCTCCCGGAGAATGGCTCTTGCAGCTGCTTTAAATTCAACACTAACATTGGGTGTATAGTATGTTCAATAAATGGAAAATAGAGCCACGATAGCATCCTCTGAGGGTTGCGACTTATGAGGTCACTTGAATTTTCCGATCCATACAATGAAATTGCTTGTCTCTTTACCTGGTTGTTCAACCAGGAAACTACCACAAAGATTCATAGGTATGTAGCTTATGTCATTTACCAAGTTGCTGGTATAAAAGATGACTTGGCGAGAAAGTACGACAAGGTCAAAGAAATTTCTGAGAAAGAAGTTGGAGAATGGCTTACTATGTTCACAATGGACAATGCCTACATCCAATAATTCAGTCCTATACCATTCAACTGTGCGATGGACAAAGAAGCGAAGTTGTTCACCAAGTTCACTGGCAGGCTAATAATGCCAATTTAGAAAGACTTGTGATGTTCATCTGCACTCTAGAAGATGCTTGTCGCCACCTTGTTGCAAAGCAAAATTAGTAGAGGATCCGAACAGTTGGAGGAATCCAAATAACATTTTTGGTGCTAATTCTAGTCAAGGAAAGAAGACTGCTGCAAAAGATGGCACATCAAAGAAGCCATTCAGCAGGACTGTGCAGTAGAAGGCAGAGATGTGGTTGCCTGAGGATGGAGAGATAAGATAAGATAAGATAATTTTTTTGATGTCCAACAAATGACCACAAAAGTAGGTCAATTGGACCGCTGAGTACAATAGTGCCAATACATAGTGGGAGCGTGGAAAATGGCTCCCAAATAAAGCAAGATGCAGAAAGTAAAATAAAGTAAATGACTGCTCTAAGCTAAGACAAACTAAGCACAAGCTCTAAGCTAAGACAGACTGAGCACTGATAGTGGCAAACAAAGTGCATCGAAGAAAAGGAATGTTCCTTTCTGCAATTATTAAAAGCATGGAGTACATGTGAAAGATGATTTCTACACTTTATGTTTGATATGTTCATAATTTATTCTGCTTTTATATATTCTTTCTGTGCACCTGTGTTTGGTATTTATACTAATTTCTACCCTTTATATTTGGGGTTTTCATAGAATATCTGCTTTTGTATATTCTTTCTATGCATCTGCAATGTTTACTTTCCAATGAATGCTGTTGTGTCTTAAGGTTTTAGCTCATTTGAATTACTGCCATGGACTATTTAGCATGAAGGATTTTTTCTTGGTAGTGGTTTCTACAGGCCAATATTTTACTGGTTGGTAAATGGTCCTGACAATCTCATTTTCATTTTCCCCACTTTTGTATTGAATTTGATGTTGTTATATGACACAGGAGAAACCCACTACAATTACAGTCACAGACCATCATTGTCTATCATTGACTGTACACAGATGTTATCATCTAGGACTGGATCTATTGCTTCTTGGACTAATTTTTATTTGACAAGAAATTATTCTCCTTGGATAGATGTACTTCTTGCTGATGAATAATAAGAGCAACATCCTGATTTACATTTCTTAAATAAACTAAATATTGTAGAAATTAACTGAGGTCCTATGAGGCTGCCATCTAAGGTCTGTCCTTGACCTTAGTATGGCTCTAAGTTTCAACTGTATGGCTGCCTTCTTTTGCTGTTTTAGGACAGCAACCAGTCATCCCACTTTCTGCTCAATGTTTTATAGGTTAAGTGCTCTTTTAAGGTGCCCTTGCATGTGTTTTCTTATCTCAATGTTAGCACATGCAATATAACTTAAAACACATAACACTACTTCTAGATCTTGAACTTTAAAATGCTGATCTACACTTCTAAACATGCATAAATTTGACACAAGTATTTTTGGTCAACATGACCCTGGATAAAACCCCCCCGGGG
>SNQJ01S0147404.1:29561-45697 GCA_010110895.2 Picea sitchensis
ACTAATGTCATAGGCCCCAATTAAGGGGTAATGAGCCACTATTTAGGGCTTAACATGGTTGCTTGATTCCATACAAGGCCATCTTCAACCTGCACATATGAGACTCCTTATCATGTATCACGAAACCATCTGGCTACTCGATGTATACTTCTTCCTCAATCTCTCCATTGAGAAAGGTTGTCTTTACATCCATATGATGTACTCTCTAACCCATGCATGTTGCAGGGGAAATAATCATCTCGATAGAAGTTTATCGAGCAATAGGAGAAAATGTCTCATAATCTACTCTCTCCACCTGAGAGAATCCTCTAGCAACAAATCTCGTTTTGTGCCTCTCGATGCTCCCTTCAACTGGGTGTTTGATCTTGTAGATCCATTTAGAATTCACTACATACTTCCCCTCAAGTCTTGGAAGAATATCCCACACATCATTCTTCACAATGGATTGATACTCCTCCGTCATGACATCTCTCCATACTGGATGACTAGTTGCCTCCTCATAACAAGAAGGCTCAAAATGAATGATGTGGCTCATAGTTGTGGCATAGCATGAATATCTCTGAGGTCTCTTTCTCTCTCAGAAGGTACCAAAAGGATTTTCATGTCCTTCTTCCTCCTGCAGAGTCTAACGAACCCATGTAGGTATATTCCGACCTACTACAATATCTCTAAGAACATCAATTGGAGATACAGGATCAAAAATATCAATTGGATCAATATGCTCAACTGATCCCCTCTAAATTGTTGGAGGGTGAGGGGAAGAAGGCACCATCTCTTCATGTGTCTCATTGTTAGTATCCATGTGAGATCCTCTAGATCTCTTGAAGCCTACCTCCTCCTCAACGGAAACATCTCTTCTCACCTCAATTTGTCTCTGACCAGGGATGTAGATCTGGTATGCCTTCGAAGAGTCATTGTACCCCACAAATTTACCCTTTCTTCCTGAACGGTCTAGCTTGGTTTGTTTCTCCTTGGGTACATGAATGTGTACTGAACATCCAAATAATCCCGAAGTGTCCAACCTTAGGCTTCACTCCGGTGAAGTTCTCCTTGGGAGTCATGTTCCTCAAGGACTTATGTTTTGAACATACACTACAGTCATGGATGCTTATGCACATAAAAACATAGGTAAATGTTAATCATGAATCATCGCCTTGACTATCTCAACAATAGATATGTTCTTCCTCTCCGCGACCCCATTCCGTTGAGGGTTGTGAGGAACGATGTACTCCCTCTTGATCCCTACCTCAAACATCTCTAGGACACATTGAGGTTCCCTCATGGAACCAATGTCCCTCAAGACATATCGAGTTTTCCTCGTGAAACCAATGTCTTGGTCCCTTTATCTAGTAATCAACTAATTACTCTGCAATCAAATAGTAGCATACTACTACTACCATGCAATCGATAACTCAAATCATCTGCAACATTCTTTATGACTATGAATGCAATCAACCAATAACACGCAGCTACTGCAATGTAGTCCAATAGTACACAATTGTTTACATGTCATAGCAATACATAACTATTGTCCAGTGATACACAACCACTCCCATAGTCTCACGACTACGTAGCAATCCTCTTATTAGTTGGAGAAATGTCCACTGCATCATTAAAGGGAATAGTAGACAAATTTAACCCAAACCAGAGACAACTTTTCAACGAAAGAGGCCTCTTCAAGCACTTGAAAGGGTTTATGTTTACAAGCTCAAAATCAATGTTAGGACAGATCCTCCTATATGAAAATGCCTCTGCATCCAATGGAATAGAGAAGTCCAAACCCCTACCAGTAACCTCCATCCATCACTTTCGATCGGATTCACTTAAATTCAACAAGTTAGGAGATCGCAAAACCTCAATCCCATGAAGACATTGAGGATTGGACAAGCCTCTGTAATGTTTTCGTTGCATCCGATGAGAATGAACAAAACCTCTCTCGACACTAAAAGGGAATTATGGCTCTCTAAGCCTAGCATGCCCATTCATATAACTACAAAGCTGCACATTTCCCATTCATAAAGAAAAGGAAGCACAACTACAATATTTCCCACCAAATGAGGTTTTTTCTATTGCAGTGGCAGTGTTGCGTTCAGCCGAAGGTTTGACAATTCCCAAAGTAGCTATTGCAACGGTAGTGTTGCGTTCAACCAAAAGTCTAACAATATCTGACGTGGTGATAGGTTCACCACATTGATATGCGAACCAGCTGCTTCTGCACCAATTTTCAACTATGCACTCGGCGACCAACTCACAAACGTATTATGTGTTGTGTTAGCAGACCAGCAAGAAACCCTTCATCGATGTGATCAATTCCCTCGGACACCACGGAAAGTTAGTGCACGACCTCCACTCGATCACGGCATCATGATCGTTGTTCTCTTTTGCTCTCTGGTAAAATTTGTCCCAATGCTTTCCAATAGATTCCCAACGATCTTCAAAGAAAATTTAGATCTGAGACCGTGCCACTATTTCTCTCGTTTTCCTTGGCCYTCTTGTGAGGGAGTAAAGCCCAATCCTGCTCTAATAYYATGTTRTTTTTCTTCATATGAAATATGAATGTCTTTCKGATGTTGTCCAAACATCAACATATGAGATCAAGTGTAAACCAGATTATATTATCTCTTATTTTTTAAATAATTTTAGGAAAAAATATTTTGTAAAAGGGTTTATCSGTTATTAAATTGGGTTGTGAAGCATTTATTGTATTCTAGTAATTAAGAAAATGATTCATTTTGGTGGTGGTTGAGTCTCATTTTTTGGAACAATTGTTTTCATCCGAGGTGAAGTGTGAAATGGGRYACATTGTGTTGATTTTTCCATATTCTATCTATCTYTCTTATTATCACTAGATATTTATGAGAACTTGTAATTGATGGATATGTTACATYTTATGATGACAAATTCAAAGTATTGAGTGTTGATGAAAATAAATCTCCAAAAAAACTTATAAAAAAGAATAATGACAAACTTTCTCTTATAACGAGTACGAKTACAGTTGAATAATCTATATTTCCAAGAATCAGTAATATAAAWTCATCAAATTATATGCCAACCACGACCATTTAACAATGAGATGCCAACCACGACCATTTAACAATTAATCTTTTCAGAACATTATTCAAAATTTATCCAAATAACTTGGGAAAAGAAAATGCCTTTCTTTTCTGAAGTTCCACTGAGAACAGTATTCAAAATTTATCCAAATAACTTGGGAAAAGAAAATGCCTTTTCTGAAGTTCGACTGAGATTTATATCCAGAAGTTTTGTTCTCATTTAAACCCTTGACAGAAGAAAAGCGAGGGTATGAGGAAAATGTTGTTTCTGTTCTCAGTTTCTTTCCCGCCCGATACTGTTGGTTTCTTTCTGACCCTGAAAACAACTGTTGCACTTGGACCTGAAATTACCGTCGGGATTCAAAGGAAACAATTCCAGCAATTCGTATTTTTTTTCATGTTCCTGGGAACAATAAGTCATAACATTACTTGTACAAGGGTCTGTAAAACTATGCACCCATCCATTATTTCTATCTGCTGCTTTGTTCCACATATTCCGTGTGAAACCATAGGGTTCAGAGAACGTTTCGTTCCCACCAGATTGTAAATGCTGTTTCCATGACAAATCAATTGGTATGAACTTTTGTGTTGACGTACTGCAGGCTGATTCTGCTGAATTTGGGTTTCCCTACATCATAGTATAAAATACGTGGACAATCAATCACATATGTGAAACCTAGATTTAACAATAAAAAAACATATGTGAAACCTAGATTTAACAATAAAAAAACGAAGAGAATAACAAACTGCCCATTAAATTCTCTTTACCTGTGCTGAAAAGTCTGCCACACCCTTTGAAGAATCCACGATAATGCGATCAGCTGAATATATAGACAGAGATGGCTACAAGATAAGAAAACAACTAAGATGGAAACGCTTAGGACTTTTAAAAAACAAAGCAAGTAGAGTTTACCCTTAGTTGGAGAAGAACAGGTTTGATCCTCCAAGCTTTTGACAGTATCTTTTCCATTCAGACCCAGAGGTGTTGATTCAAATCGAGATCGCTGCTTCTGACGGATCTCATTTTTCTGTTTCCTCTTGTTGCTTGTGCGAGTATTACGAAACCAATAATACAGATTCTTTGCTTCTATATTGCCGTGGTGTTTGAGTAGATTCGTAAACTCATTTATTTGAGAGCGACTAGGGTTACGCTGGCATTGTTTGAAGAGCTCTTCCAAAATCTCTATCTGTCTTTTCGTGGGCTTCCAGCGGGACAATGTATTCTCTTCCTTTGTTTCCATGGAACTACTGATTATGGAGAGTTGGTATTGCAGGTAACACAGATTTGTCCTCTCTGTCTGCCGAGAAGGCCGCGTTCAGCTATAACGTACTTCCCCTAAGTTTGACTGAGCAACCCAGAAACCCTAGTTCTCAGAAAACGAAAACCCTACGGAAAAAACACAACAAATTTTAAATGACGTAGATAATTCTGTTGCAGGAAGCAAGAAAATCTCTCGGTGTTAATTGCTTAAAAGAATAGGTGGATTACTTTGCTTAAATAGTTTGAAAAGCTATGTTGCACACATCGCAGAGAGCGATGGAAGAATTCGCTTCCATAATTACCAGCCTTAACTTGGAAATCACCGTTTTTTCATGGTATAGGGGTTTTCTGGGGAATATGCAATTATGTAAAACCGTGGACCGGAACCCAAAAATTAGCATTTAAATCAATCAATGTGATTAATTGATTAGCTGTAAAATCTGGGGACGTTGGGGATTAAAACCATTATTTTAGTTGATTAATTCGATTAATTGTTGGAAAACGAAACTAAAGAATTATGTTTTCGTTGGCAATACATTTTTTATTTCATTTTAAGAATGGAAATTAGATAACGAGGAAAAAAATGAAAGTCAAAATTATTATCATAGTAGTTGGGAGGTTCGAATTTGCTCCTAAGCCTTTTAGTAGTTCATGGTTGGAATGAGGTGTTATAAGGGAAATATCTCAAGTTCCAATTATGTATAGAGCCCGTTGTGTAGTTGGGAAGGTGTTTAAAGGTTTCCGAAAATTGTGTTTTTTTTCATTTTAATTTAATATTTGACCAGTTAATAATTTATCACTAACTTTATTTGAGTCATTAATAATTTATTATTAACTTGACAAATTAGTCGGTGTCACTTGTTAGGGAGTATAGCAATGAGTTGGTCTGGTCATTGAACAATTATTAATTGTTGTTTTGACTTAAAAAAATTGTGCATTTCAAATGTGAAAACTTCAATAAAATTATTGTTGAAATTAAAGCAAATTTAAAAAAATTACTTTTCTCCACTTATATTGACTCTCCACTTAAATTTACTTTTCTCCCCTTAAATTTAAAAAATGAAAGTAAAAATTGTTATCATAGTAGTTGAGAGGTTCGAATTTGCTCCTAAGCCTTTTAGTGGTTAATGATGTTATACGGGAAATATTTCAAGTTCCAATTATGTATAGAGCCCGTTGTGTAGTTGGGAAGGTGTTTCACGGTTTTCGAAAATTGTGTTTTTTTTGTCATTCTAATTTAATATTTGACCAATTAATAATTTATCACTAACTTAACTTTATTGAGTTATTAATAATTTATCACTAACTTGACAAATTAGTGAGTGCCATGGGCTAGGAAGTATAGTAATGAGTTGGTCATTGGACAACTATTAGTTGTTGTTTTGACTTAAAAAAAAATTGTATATTTCAAGTATGAAAATTTTAATAAAATTATTATTACGATTAAAATAAATTTAAAAAATTTACTTTCTCTCTTTTTTATTGACTCTTCACTTAAATTTACTTTTCTCTCTTAAATTTAAAAAAATTACCTTTCTCCCTTAAATTTAAAAAAATTGCTTTTCTTCCTTAAATTTAAAAAATGAAAGTAAAAATTATTATCATAGTAATTGAGAGGTTCGAATTTGCTCCTAATCCTTTTAGTGGTTAATGGTTGGAACGAGGTGTTATGAGAGAAATATTCCAAGTTCCAATTATGTATAGAGCCCGTTGTGTAGTTGGGAAGGTGTTTAAAGGTTTTTTTTGTCATTTTAATTTAACATGTGAGTGTTTAATAATTTATTACTAACTTTATTTGAGTTATTAATAATTTATCATTAACTTGACTTAAAAAAATTGTGCATTTCAAATGTTCAACTTAAGAAAATTTCAATAAAATTATTATTGCAATTAAAATAAATTTAAAATATTTACTTTTTTCTTCTTCTATTAACTTTCAAGTTCAAGGTGTTATTGATTAGATGGCAGCATGCATTAACATTTTTGGTTGTGTGCATTACAATTTCTTACATGATTTACGTCATATTCTCGATCCCCCTTCCACCTTGCTTTGTCAGTCTGATCCCTTATGCATTGTCATAATCATAATGTAGTCTTTAATACAATGTCAGTGATCATGGCTAGGTATAGGGTGTTGTGGGAGATTGCACTTCGCCAAGGTGGTGGTGTTGGATTTTAAAACCTTTGAATGGAGGTTGCTCCAGAGAAGTGGAGAGCAACCAGGTAGCCAGGATAGCGACAATGTTGTCATTGTTGGAGTGACAAATGGATTCAAGAAAATAAATGAGCTCCACATTCTTGATTTGCAAAGCAGGGAAAGGATGCAATCAGTCATGGAAGAAAATCTGTTGAGTTCCCGTGAGAGACAGAACACGACATTGATCAAGGAAAACAAGATGGTGTTATTTTGTGGTAGTGGGGAGGGGAAAGGGAATTATTTGAATGATGCACATGTTCTCGATATGAAGGCCATGAAATGGGTTTCTCCCAAGGACAAAGGAGAGATGTCAGCCAAGAGAGACAATCACAACATTGTTTCCATTTAAAATACAGAGTATAGTGGAGCTTGCAGCCTCTCTTAGCAGAATGTTTTTGCATTAGTACTAAGAGAGTGTAATTGAAGTATAAAACTCTAGATGTCTAAGACGGGGAAGCCGTGCAGATTGCAATGTTTTGAGGTGATCTCTAGTGGCTGCATAAAAGAATGGAAAAGAAACCAAGGAAAATGCCAACAATAGAGATATGGCAACGATTTATGTAACAGTCATGCAATTAGATAGTGTTATGATAATTTTCATTTCTTGTTGCATCTCATGATCAGAGTTATGATAATTTTCATTTCTTGCTGGATCTTATGATCAAATACTAGCATCGGGCTATGTTGATCCAGATGGATTTCGATGACCTCCTGTTCCATTCCACCTAACTCACGCCTAAGTGCCTGGGCCACATTTTTTCAAGGTTTTATGTCTCCCACTTCCTGAAGTTTTGTCCCTATATAACGCTTTTAGGGCTCTATAACACCCATTAACATAATTAGATTTTTTCGACAACATGTGTAGTCCTCGGATAGAACTTTATAATGGGTTATCATGTGCCTAAAACTAAGATCACATGAAAAAGTTACTTCACCCTGTGAAGTTAATTAACCCACCCTCAATGGGGCCCACATAATTTTGGCGTTCCATCTCCTAGTGTTAAGGTTTTGGACACTAGGATTTGTAATTCCTTTTATTGTAAAAAGGTTTGAGAGCCTCATTGTAATCTTGTTCTTGTGAAAATAGAACTAAACTATCACATCTATTCTTAGAGACAAGCCACCACCATTATAGCAAGCTTGTTTTTGTCACTCTACAATTTCAACACATTCTTCATTGGAATAAAAACCCCGCCCATTGTATCGCTAAGTTCTTTATTTTTTGTATTAATAATAATAATAATAATTTGTATTCATTTTGTCTCTCACTCATAAAATATGGATAGGTGGTAATGAGAGGTTCCTTGTCATTTTAATGTACTCCTTTACGTATCAGGGTACAAAGAATTGGGTCTCAAGCTTGTTTCCTCTTAAGGACAAAATCTCTTGCACTCAATTGACCCTCTCTCATGGTGGGAGAAATAAATATGATGGGACAACAGATCCTTTCAAAATGTTGTTCGAGGAAGCCCTCATGCAATAGAGGAACAAAATGATGGATTTTTTTGCCCAAATCCTTCGGCTGCTACCAACAGACGACGATTCTCCTCGAAAGGCTTATAGCAACCACCCCTTTTCAAGGTACAAATCAACTTTGGAATTCCCATAGTTGAAGGTCATATGGACAATGCATAAGTTGTAGATAAATGGTTCACCCTTTTCTAGAGGGGTATTTTCTGTCCATAACTTTTTAGAATAGAGAAAAGATTACATTTTATACCCTCAAAGTCGCTCCCCATGTCAAAGATTGGTGGGAGAATTTTGTGAGAAAAATAAAACAAAGGAACCCCTATTATTTACAGCTATAGCCACCTAGAGTCCCTTCTGCATATCAAGGAACAATACCCATGGATGATTTTAGGGGTTAAATTTTGCTCAATGGGCTCATTTTCCAAGTTTTTTCCAAAAAAACGATTCACCAATTTACATTTTTTCTAAAATGATTCACCAAATTTAGGATAAAAATTATTTTCCTTAAAATCAAGTTTCAAAAATTATATCGGAATCCATAATACCTACAAATTTGAATATTTTTACAAAAAATTGCTAAACTTTTATAGATTGCATATGAAGGATTAGTAAGATTCTCCGTTTCCTACATTTTAAAATAAATTTCCATCCCAAAATCATCCCCCGAACAATTCACCCAACATGTCTAAGTTATGACAAATTGTATACAAAATGGACCACAACACTCGTTCAGCAGAAAGAGACCAACAAAGTTAGAGTTCACAAATATATTCCATACCTTGTGCAACAAGAAGGGTATCAAAGATTCAAAACGACATCTCCTTCAAGTACAATGATGGTCTACATAGATACATCGAGGAAATGGAGTTTCTAGACATCTCTCTTCCTTAGGCAATGTTCTTAATTCATATGTCATCAAAATTGAGTGTATTTGGAACAAAGATCGGACAATTTGGGGTCGAAGTCCCCTCACATCAAAAGAACGTAGCAAAGCCCTCCCAACCTAGGAAAACAAAAGATGTGAAAAGATGAAACCCTGTGACAAATGGTAGTCTAGGTCGCGAATAAAAGAGGGACACTAGAAAGACAAAGAAAGATAATGAGAAGTAGTGTGACTTCCATAAAATCCCCGACATAGCATTGTTGATTCCCTCTCAAAGAAATCATT
Organism: Picea sitchensis; assembly: GCA_010110895.2. NCBI lineage: Eukaryota > Viridiplantae > Streptophyta > Pinopsida > Pinales > Pinaceae > Picea > Picea sitchensis. The sequence continues at coordinate 38,711 of SNQJ01S0147404.1, forward strand.
GGTAGTTGAGGTGAAAGCCTCACTGATGTGGTTCCACTTTGAGTCAGAACCATGAAGGGGGAGATGAATCATTGATACATAATCCAATGCCATCGTTTCTCCCACCAAAGTCTAGCCCTGTGTGGAGAGGTTAAGCTCATTGGAGGTCCTGGATGTGGCTACAATATTTCACTTGCACTGAGAGGAAATCTCATGAAGAATGAAAAATTCTAAAGGAGAGATCACCTTCCGCATTTCTTTGAAGATATCAAGGAAATAACACTAGGTGGGACCGCCCCGGGTATCCTGTACACCCCTCTGCTCAAAGTAACAATAACATCTAATGCAGGCCTAGACTCATATAAAACATGAAGTTTTCATAAATTAGGTTGGACCAAAATAAAATTACAAACTTCAGAGGGAGAAACACCATCACACACCTCATCTTTGAAGGGTTTGATGTCATAATGATAGGAAACACTATTAGCTGATGCAAAGATCATTTTCTTGACAGAGCCATCCAATGGCAGTGTGGCTCGAGTGTGCATTGTTGGAAGGGGATAACCACTTGAGGGACCTCTTCTCGCGGATGAGTTTCTTCCAGCCTATCGCTTATCAAGGCGATAAAGTGCAACAGTGCCTTTTACCCACATCTCCAAATGAAAGAGGTGCTCGCTTGAATCAAGTGGACAAGGTCATGGTAGAATACAAAGATATATTCTCCCCACCTATCAGGTACCTCTACACCGCCATGTCAAGCATCCCATCGATCTGACCTAATAACGCACTCCCAATGGGCCACTTACCTCCGGCATTTGTTAGAGAATGAGGACATCGAGTGACAGTTCCAATAAATTATCCAAAAGGGGCATATTCATCCCATCTCATCACCTTGTGGGAGCCCAATCATGTTGGTGCGTAAGAAAGATAGGACCTCAAGGACTGCATTTATTACAAAGCCCTAAATAAAATCACAGTCGAAAACTGGTATCTAATTCCTTGAATCAAAGATCCCCTTGATCAACTCATGGGGAAATACCATTAAGATTGGATCTAAAGACCTGGATACCACCACTCTATAGAATGCATTGATGTATGGAAGATAATCTTCAATTCAAAATAAGGTCTTTGAATGGTTGGTCATGCCCTTTGGCTTGAAAAATGTCTTAAACTTTCATGAGGATGATGGATGATATCCTACAACCTTTTAACAATAATTTTGTAGTGGTGTATCCGAATGAAATTCTCATTCCATAACAGACTTGGTGGAACACCTGGGCAGATATTCGAGGGTTTTTCACACCGTATGCACAACACAAGCTATATGCCAACTTAGAAAAATTCTCCTTTGGAATGGACATCCAAAGCACTCCAGGGATACATCATGGATCAACATGGTATGTATGTGGATATAGCCAAGATCCAAGTCATCCATGATTGCCCAGCCTAGATGACACTTATCGAGCTTCAGAGTTTCTTGGGAATTTCCAACTTCTACCGACAGTTCTTTTTTGGGATTCTCCAATATTGCATGGACCCTCAACCAAAAAACTAGGGGTGGTGGTAGAAAAAATTTTGTGTGGGGCCTATCACAAAAACAATCATTCAATGATTTAAAACAACACTTATGCTTAGCCCCAAGACTTTCTTTATTACCTGGACGCAGAGCCCTTGAGATTGAGAGACAGATGTTTCGACCATGTTGTGGGTGCATTTCTCACACAACATACACCCCATGGTCTATCATAGTGAGACACCATCATGCTGTTTTCTGTAAGTACTCCTCGCACTCTTTACGACAAAGAAATGTACTTCATTGAGAAATCCTGTCACCATTGCAGACATTACATTCTTGGGAAGTTGAGACAATCATCCACACTCATCATAAGCCACTAGAGTTCATGCATAAGGAAAATTGTAGAATGACTTCCATAAAAAGTGGTACGTACACATACTTGCAACAATTTGACTTCAACATCAAGTGGCATGTTATACCCAACCAATTCATTGATTGCCTACCTGACCTCCAAATGGATTAATTCCACCATGGTGTTAGACTCTTTATGACCATGAGACCCTAGGATGGCCTTAACCTCAACGGTGAGATTGCATTCATGACCTTGCCACCACATACCAAATGTTGGGTAAACTCAATTGTCACTAATTTCCATCTTCGATGGGATATTTTATTGACTCACATCTCTGCCTCCATCAATGGAGAATCAAGATGATTTAGAAGCCGGGATTACAGTCAAGTATAGGAAATTTCTCACATTGGAAGGACAATGGTACATAGAGCAAACATTTCTTACTAGCTAAACTTTGACAAGATGTTACTGGCATACAGCCTGTCCCATTAATCGCCTGTTATTTTCCAAACCGACCACTAAGAAATGGGGTATGTACACCTACCTTGATAGGAAATGGAATCCGATTCTTATGGATCCAAGGCATAAGTTGGGCCTTCCTTCAACTAAGAAGGGAAATGACTGTGTTTTTGTGGTTGTTGATCGCTTTCCAAGATGATACCTTTTGGTTATTCCAAGAAGAGAATCACGGCTAATTCTAAATATATTCTTTGAATGAGTATGGTACATTTTGAATCCCACAAACCATTTTATCAAATAGGGAAAGTCGGGCCTCTCAACAGATATTGGTCGAGACTCTAGTCATCACTAGACACCAAGCTCACCAAATCCACTTCCCCCCACCCCTGGGATGCATGTCAAACCGAGGTTGTAAATCAATGATCATGCATATCCTAAGCACATGTAAAATTCCAAGAAACTTCTTACACATGGGATTAGAGTATTCCCCTATGTTCAACATAGCTACAACCAATCCCTACATAGCTCAATCAACCACAACCCCTTTCAGGTCGGGTTAGGATTCCAACCATTGGGTCCCATGGATGTTGCACTACCTCTTGTGGCCACCCTGACAGACTAATATCCTGCTCCAAATGAAGCTAACAAAGCCTCCCAATTCATTGAGCATATCTAACACATCCTCAAACAGGTTCAGGATATTTTACAGAAGTCCAATGCCAAATACAAGTAGCACCATGATCAACATCGGGTGCCACATAAGTTTTAGGTGGGATTCAAAGTGTGGTTGCACTTGTAGAAATAAATCCTTACAGAGCCCCATCAGAATCTTCTCCCACTTTTTTATGGACCTTACACCATCACCAAGGATATGGGTGACAATTCTTTTGAGCTCAACATTCCCCATTTCCTTGGCCTATACCTGATGTTCAATGTGGATCTCCTTCGGCCATATTTCCCACCATTATTGGACACCTCAGAGATATAAAAATAGTTGACACGCACAAGGATCAACCCTGAATGCATGCAACAGGAATCCAATCATCATATTGTAGACACACAGGTAAAGGGCACTTTCCAGCAAAGGATCCATCTTTATCAAGTCGTCAAAGTAGGGTTTCTCTTGCACCAAGGCAAGTGGCTCACCCGGGGCCAAGTTCAGCAGAAATTTCATCATCTGATTGGGGAACTCAATGCAATGGAGACAATTTCTTCCCAAGAGGTGAGGATTAATATATATGGATTTCGGTGGCCTCCCACCTATTCCAATTGACACATTTTGGTAGTTTGTTTTCTAGTTTTTGGGTCCCCAACTTTCGGGGTCGTTTTGAGGCCCTAAACAACATTTTTAGGGCTCACCACAATTAGACTATAGTCAAAGTTATATTCCAATGGAAACATGTGTATTCCTCGGATAGACCTTTCCAATGGGATATCATGCGCCTAAAACAGAGATCGTATGCAAAAGTTACGACCCTAGGAAGTCAATGTACTAACTTACCCCAACAGGGCCCACAAGACTTTTGGCACTCTATCTTCTAGGGTTAGGTTTTTGGATGTCTATTGTTTTGGCATCATGTTTATTATAAAAATTATTGGAGAGCCTTATTGTAATCTTCTTCTTTCGAATGAGCACAATTGTCACATCTCTTCTCAGAGAAAAGCTGCCACCATTGTAGAAAGCTTGTTTTCCATTGCATTTTAAAGTTTCAACACATTTTCTTATTGAATAGAATCTTGTTTTACTGTATCTCTTTTATTCTCATGTTTCTTTTTTAAGAAGAATAATAATCTATATTCATTTCATTTCATTCTTCTCATAAATTATGGATCATACGCATAACAAGTATTGCTAGAACTATGTTTTGTGGATTTTTATCGATGATAAATTTGGGGGATCCCCTGCTTTTCCATATCCACTACAAAAGTGGGAATAATGGATAAGAGTGACAGTGCAGGAAACAATAATAAGAAGAATCTGATATCGAATTTTCTTTCCAATATATGGGGATCTTGAAAAAATAGATCATAAAAGGGTAGATGATCCAAAGTGGGAATGGAAAAGAGGTTAACGAGTACAAAACATTGTGGAGCTATGGTTTCCACCCATGAGGGAAACGCGAGTATGATACATCACATTTCCTTTGCACACAAACATTCTAATTTTTGGATGGAGATGGAGATGGTTGTGTTGGAAACATTAGCTCAATAGTTGTTCCATGTTCTCTTCATATGATGTGATTTCATTTGTTATTTATACGTTTAGGGTTTTTTCTAGGTTTTCCCTTTGTTCTATGAGCTTATATCCTTATTTTTCTTATTTAACTGTTTCTCTTCATGTGCATCTCTAGGATTGTTTTCTTATTTTTCCTTTCTGTCTTGTAATTTTTGTTTTTAAATTTCCACTAGTGGTCTTGTTTTTGGGTTGGGTTTTTTGCTTCTACATTTGTTTATTTCGGGATATAATTCAAATTTCACAATATATTACTTGTGTACTTAATTAATAGTGCAGGGAGTTTGAGGAATTCCATTCAGAAGCACATTGTTCTAAGGGAAAATAATTTCATTGTTCAGCATCATTCCAATTTCATTTTTTGTTTCAAGTAATTAGATTCAAACAACAAATTCCTTCGTTTCACAAAATGGGTTTCTTTTTATCCCCTTGAAAATAGGTATCCCTGTGTCTCTCCCCAGAATTTCTATCCAGAAAACTTCCCGCCCCCCCCCCAAAAAAAAAAATATGCAAGCAAAAAATCCATTACACAATGAATTTATGTGGGATGAATTGTTATGTTGGGATTTTTAATTTTCTTTAATAATTTTAGAGACTCCCCCTATGTTAGGGACCTTGACCTTCCCCATCCCATGAAAATCCCTAAAATTTATGGGGTGGCTCCACATGTCCCCATCTGCACTCCCGCATCCTGGAAACTTGTTGGAACACTACTTTTTATGCTTATCATTTGAACAAAGGAAATGGTTGTTTGGCATGAAACTAGTTGATTCATTTCTACAATCAATAGAGAACACAACTTCTTTATACAACCAAGAAATATTGAGGATTTTTTTTTTAAGTTTTGAGAGGTTAGGAAACAACCATATTTTCCTTTCAATTATTATTTAAAATAGTAGTTGTTTTGGGACAGGTAGAATTGTTGGATGTTGCTTTGAGATTCTCTCTCTTCTTTGATATGGGATGTCATATTTTTTATTTTTGTGATTTGGAACACACTTCTGAATAACTTTGAGAGTTAAAAGTTCATGTCATATTTTTCATTATTGTGATTTTTAACACACTTCTGAATAATTTTGAGAGTGAAAAGTTATAGTTGCACTATCTCTTACTTAAATGTTTATCAAGAAATCTTTTTACATTTCAGTACAAAGATATTGCATTGGATGTTGCAAATATATTTAATTTTTTGTACACTCAACAAAAATATCATTATATTAACCAATTAGTTTGCACTTTGGTGAAATCATGAAAATGAGTGTCTATTTTTTTTTGTTTTATGAGAAAAAAAACTATATTTTCACAAGTTCTTCAACTTATGACATAYAAAAATAATTTTTTTATTTAKAATTTCACTTTACAGTAAAAAAAAAACTTGTGAATAATTTTGTTAGCTTTCYGATGACTATTTGTCAAAAAGAAATTATTGAGATTTGATATGTCAATTTGACAATTGTTTAACAGTATGTTCCTTAAACATGAAAGGAATGATAATGAGTTATTTTTCCCCRAACAATGTATCTATTATTAAACTATTGTTTTTAACAAACAAAATATACTACAACAATCTACAGAGACTCTATTTTATTATGACTATAATTTTGAATCTAATTGATGAATATTAKAATTTTTAKAATTTTTTGAAGTTTACCAAGATGAAAATGATGCATATTTTAAATACATGTTTTCCCCCACCATGTATCTATCTTAATTTTTACTTAAAAGTAAAATATAAATATACCCTTTTGAAAATAACAGTTTAAGGATTATGAATATAWTTTTTTCTAAATTTTTCACWGTGTATTTTTAGAGATACAAATATTTCATTTCACTTAATCATAATGTCAACTGAAAATATTATGCAATGATTTTTTTTTTTAATTAAATAAAATTAGATAAAAATAATTAAAATGAAAACAAATTATAAGAATTGAAAGTAGATTCAATTTTGCAAATGCTCGTGTCATTTTTGAAACCAAATTTTGAGTATTCGCAGGAGTCTGCAACCTCCAAAGTTCAAGTAATCTAGAGGGAATACTTTGGTTCCTGCAGATAGTCTCATTCATTGGTTTTCGGTCAAACGACATTTCTTTCGGATGAAAAATGTAATTTTAATGGAATCTGTCAAAATTAAATGGTTTCCTAGCTTTTCGGTCGAAAAAACATTTTTTCAGATGAAATATGGGAGAAATAATTCCGTCGGCTAGAAATAATGAAAAAACATGTTGTATAATTTCATTTTGCACCAAATCATATAAATACTCTTTTGTCTGAAAACATTTAACATAATTCATCGCTTTCTTCATGGTTTTCTAGAGAAGCTAAACAAAGTTTCGAAACATCTTTTTCATTTTTGTTGAACAAGGTAATTGATGTTTGTTCAAGTTTTTATTGGAATAACAATTTATATATTGAAAGATAAATGTTAAGCATTTTTTCAAAGTGAAT
>SNQJ01S0147405.1:10900-32520 GCA_010110895.2 Picea sitchensis
ACAAAATCAAGAAGGAATATTTAAATGATAAAATATTGGAGAACTTTCTATTTATGGAAAGTGGTTAACCCTAAAATAAGGAAAATGGGTTAAGTGACCTAGAAATGGGTTAAGTGACCTGGAGGATGAAAGTATAAATAAGAAGCTAGGATCTCTTGTGAAGTGTACATCCTTTTTGTGGATCAATGGAGAGCTTCTTGGGAGATTATGTTTTGGAGTATTGATGGAGAGCCTCTTATGAGAGCTTCTTGTGAGAGAATCTTTGGTGTGGATCTCTTGAGCATGATTGAAGATCTATTCTGAGGAAGAAAGTGAGAGGAGGATCTCATGGACACATCAAAGTTTCGGCAATGTCAAAGATCTTAACAACAAAAGTCTCGGAGCTTTAGAAACCCTAGTTTTTGAGGTATACGCAGGCTGTAATGGGCCAAGGCATGTATACACACGGGCTGTATGAGTACAGGGCGCGTACAGTGGATGGAATTATGAAGAATTATGTTTGAGTTGGTGTCAAGCTCTTGGATGATGAGGCAGGTTCCAGATCTACATTCTATGGGCTCAGATCTATCACTGAGACACTGATATGGTTACATTATTGTCTTGATGGATACTATTGTTTTATTTGTTGTGAATGCTTAGGACATTCTTGGTATGGCTTCTATGATATGGTTCAGTTTGGATGATTTGGTTGATGGAGTGAGCAATACTCCTGTGATTCAGTGGTGACATGATTGTTATGGTATACTAGTTGTTTATTCATATTGATTTATTGTGGAGCATGAGCAAGCTATTGGAGATATTGGAGATGTTGTGACTGGCTGGTGGTCAGATTGGACAGTCAGAGATAGAAGAGAATGATATATTGATTGCAGAGAATCTGAGTTGATATTGAAGGACAAACCCTAACAACTTAGAAGGTATGCGCAGGTTGTTGTATACACAGGCCGTGTGCATACGCAAGTTGTAGTGAGCTAGAGCGCATACACACGATGGTTGCACTACTGATAGGTTGCGTACCTGTTGACATATTGACATATGTTGAGGATTGTTGCCTCATCTCAGTTGGTGCTGAGGGTGTAAGCTAAGTCTTGCATTATAGAGTTGGTTCTCTTGTAGAGTTGTACTCTATTCAATTGTTGCTGGAAAACCCCCGGATTGTTGTCCATAATAAAAATAAAAATTGTACATACATCTTGTGTTCTTTGTGTTCATTGTGGTGATGACTTGTTGATGATATATTGTTGATATATGTTGTTGATATATGTTCAAATATAACTGATTATAAATGACAACAATGGGTAATGAGTAAATATTGAATATTAACTAAGGTGTTTTGTGTAAGAGGAAAGTTTTGGGAAAAAGAGCCCCACACTCATTCACCCCCCTCTAAATTTGGTAAGTGTGTCCAACAGTTGGAAACTAGAATAGAGGGTAAGGACAAAAAAATAATATATGGAAAAGTGTATAATTGTATCATGTTAATTAGTGAAAAGAATTTTGAAATTTATTAGAGTGTAAGGTAGTGTGTGAGTCAATTTGAACAAGATCAAAGAGAAAGTAGTGTGAACAAAATAAATATGAAAAACCAATGTAAAATGAGATAAAAAAAAAATTAAATAGCACTCATGCATAGATAAACAAAGGAAATGGAAAATATTAACAAGAAAATCATTGAAGAACCTATCTAGGAAATAGACAAATTTTGAAAATACTTACATGAGACTTTGCCAAATTTAGAATGACTACGAAAGGAGAATTATATAAGTTAATAAATGCTGCTAATTCAAGTGGACACAAAAGACACACTGAATATTGGTGGTATTTGGGTATGGTCATAGAGTTCACTAAAGTTTATAACCTGGTAAATGTGTGATAATGGTACAATTCAATAAATTATAGTGTCAAGTGTAAATAAATCATAAACATAGTGCTTAAATCTAACACTTTTTCTATAAATTAAAAGGCAACTTTTAGTTATGCACCAAATATATCTACAAAACCTATGCCAACCATTATAATGGATATATTGAAGGACCCTTTGAAAAACATATAAAAAGAACAACGACACACTAATAATATAAATGTCGTTATATTTCCTAAAGTTTTTTAAAAAAGGAAAAGTTTTTAAACTATGGATTTAGATCTTTCGGGAATAAAAGGAAACTTGAATGGCAATTTTATAGTGTAATTTATTGGTGTTTGTAAGGATTTGTTAAGGTGTGAAACTTTGATTCCATTTGATGATAACATTAATGTTACAAGGAGTCTTAGTAATGATAAGAAGTAAAGATCTAAAACCTAGTCTTTGAGGAAACCTTCTTCCTTTCCACTTTCCATTGTTGTAGTTGTAGGGGGTGAGAGCTCATCTAGCTTCCCCACCCTCTCCACCCTCTACTACAATGCCTGGGGTGGAAAATACTTAGTGTCTCATCTTGCAAAAACATGTGAACAATCCCTCCCCTCTGCATTTCATCAAAAACATTGAACAAATTTCTTGTGCAAAGTTTCCATCCGACAATATCTCAAATACAATCTCTACTCCTAGATGAGAATGCATTGATTGGGAAGTGCATGTATCTCTAGGCCCCCACTTATGTGATGGAAAAATGGATTTATAAGAATTGGATGGTTCTCACTAAGGTAAGATCTCCTACTTCTTTCGTGGAAGAGGATTTTTCACCTTTTCGTTTGAGCAACATGGGCACCATGATTGAATATTACACAAAAAAAACCTTGTTTCATGGGGCCTTATGGTATGTACCACAATTATTGGTCCCTTGATTTTAATCTAGATGGATATTTTCCTTCTTTTGTTTTTATCTAGGTGCACCTCCCCCACCTATGTCAGCATCACTAGAATCAACAATCCTTGGAGTCAATAGGAAATTTCTTGGATAATTATATTTACAACATTAAACCCAAATATGTAATGTTTTTTTATGCTTGCATATGTGTTGAATTTTATTTAGAAAAAGAAATCTAGAACCTATCAATCTCACCCTTGATAACTAGATGTCTAATCTTCAACCCTTTCATTATGAGTAATGATCCTTCAAATCAAATCATTTCCATGAATATTTCCATTTTGCAAGAGTAAAACATATCCCCCCACTACTTCCCCAAAGTCATTGATAATATAAAAACCATAGTGGGATAAGAAACCATACGTAAATAAATAGGGATATCCAAAGGAAAATCTACACTTGAAATATAAATCCAATTTTCAATGCTCCCGTATATGGACCCTGAAGAGACAACACCTATCCCCTCATTTTCCCTCCAAAACAACCCTACCCCACATGTCAATGAAGGTAAAATTATCCTCTCCATGGAGAGAGAATCCACTACCCCCTTCATATCTTTGACACAAATTTTTGTGCACTCCTATGAGGAGGGTACCTTCCTGGTTGTCCCAAAGCAAGGGATAGAAACCTCTAGATTCAACATACTTCTCCTCAAACCTTCCCCTTGATATTACCCTTGGATCTTGATTCCTTTCCATCACAAACACCTCTATGTGGTCTATCCTTCGCACAACAAGGTGCTCATTGGGGATGAATTCCTCCAACTAAAAAAAGAATAATACTATCACATTGGTAAAACAAAACGTTGGTAGAAATACAAGCAAAAAAAATAGAGAGGAGGTAGTGGATAATAACAAAGTGTTTGGATCCTAAGCCACCCTCCACACTACCTTTGGTAGTGGCAGTGAAACCCGCCACCTTAAGAAATGAATATAGTCTCTTGGAATTGCAAGGGGATATGAACCACAAATATACATGGCATAGTGTGATATTTGATATACTCTAAAAGACATTTTATTACTCTACTTCAAGAAAGAAAACTAGAAGGAAATACAATACAAGATTTAAGAAATACATTATGGAAACACAACTAAGGGAAAGTAGTTAGTGATAGAGGTGCCTTCGTGACATTTTAACTCTCTAGGCCTCAAATATCATGGAGTGGCTTCTATTTGAATGCATGTAGAGTTGGATATATACTCTCCTATTGAATAAGGCCATCAAGCAACAAATTAAAATATTCAACTTATATACCCTATTTAATTATTAGGAGAAATATAAAGGTTTGGATTCCCTCTAATATTTTGGAGTCTAATTCAATTCAGAATACAATATTCATTGGTGATCTAAATGCAGTGTTTTCCTCCAAAGAAAAAAGGAGGGGTGTATATTAGAGACCTCGCTAGGGATTTGGTGGATAAACTTATTGTTAGTTAGGACATCTTTGATGCCAAACTAAAGAGAGGGAAATACACATGGAGTAGTTAAAGACATGGGTGAAAGAACTTTGTAGAGAGGTTACAATGTTTCCTTCTCCATATCTCTTTCCTAATGGACAACCTATGAATAGAAGAGCATGGAGGTTTTTCCAAGGGGAGACAACATCATCTTGGGTTAGGAGGATATTTAATTCATTGGAAATGCCTATGAAAAATATATGGTCATTAAAATTGATATGAAAAATTCCTTTGATAGAGTTAGACATGGCTTTATTTATGAAGTCTTACGAAAGTTTTCATTTTCCATAGAATTTATTGAATGGTTAAATGTGTGTGTTTATCACTTATGAATCACCCTCCTTGTTAATGGATATTTGACATATTTCTTCTAGGGATATAGATGCCTCTACCAAGGTTGTCAAAATTGGCTCAACGTCTTTGGAAGGGTAGTTCTCATAAAATCCATTATCTTAACCTTGCCATTTTTTCTATACTTGGCCTCCTTAGCTTGTGTAGATACCATGTAAATAATAGGAAAAAGAAACAAAAAAACTTTATTTGGCATGGAGTAAAGACCACATGGAATAAATATCACCTAGTCAATTGGAAGATAGTTTGAGCCCCATATAATAGAGCAGGTTTGGCCATACAAGACTTGTCTTTTATGAGTTAGGTCCTAGGGTAATGTAGAGACTCATTTATGGGAAGTTGGAATAGTGGAAATAAGTGCTCCATAAAAATCACCCAAGAAATTGTAGAATAATGAGATAGGATGATCCCATACTAGATTTAGAAGGGTCTCCTAAATAACATCTGTGTAGGGATTTGATGTTGCCCATCCCAAACATATCATAGGAAGATAAAATTTTGGGGTGGGAACCCCTATCCCACTCTTAAGAAATAACATGTATTCTATTATGGTTTTCTGCCCAAAGTATCCATTCTATCCATGACCTCTCTAGATGGGATTCACATCCTATAGGTAAGTGGGTAGGCTGGAAAACCCTCCATCATCCTAGTGAATTCAAATAATCCTTGTGCATGCCTTGATTGAATATATTTTTAGAGACATAAGAAGATAAGGGAGAAATGGAGAATCCCACTTTGTTAAGCAAAAAAAAAAACTATTCCCACATCTCAAAACCTTTCAGCCAAATCAAATATCTAGAAAATTATTTAGGGGTGGAATGAATTCCTAAGATTAGATTCTTTTTTTGGCTCATGGCATGGAACAAGATTCTTATAGTGTAAATTATTTTCAATGAGTCATACAAAGTTCCATTATATTTTTCTATGCCATTTCATTAAATAAATGACTACTTCTTTGTTCTTACATTACATCTTGAGCTTTGTTCTTACATTACACCTTTTTCTCAAGTGGTTTGGGATCATGATCTTGAGGATCTTGAAATATAGAGGGAGTTTCCAAAATATTGTAGGCATATGATCCTTTCATGGAAAATATCCTACACCAAAATCCTAACCAACAAACTAATATTCCAAATGGCATGGATGGATATACCAAAATATATCCCGTGGAAAATTTGGATAACCATAAAACATGCTCTATTTTCTCAAGAAACCCCTACCCCAAAGAAATTTGTTGATCAAGCAATAACCCTCCTAGACGCGATTCTCTTCTTAAATGGAATTGGCTCAATCCAACCCTTAGCCTATGGGCCTTATGAGAAAAATTGTATTTGATTGCTTCTTCCTAGAGGTCCCACTAGAAATTTGAACCTAACCAAGAGGCCAATAAAAGTAAAACATTGGAAAATCCATATCAAGGAGAAGGAATTTGAAGGGTGGAAAAAATCTAGAAACCAAAACGTTGCATTCTTTAATGGAGCTTTGAAGGGAAAACTAAGGGTAGTATATGCCAAGTGGGGTGGAATAGGGAGTTCTTCTATGACCCCATTGGATAGAGTCATGGAATTTGCATGGGTGTTAGGAATAACAACTAACAATCAAGTAGAAGAACTCACAATCATTCAAGGACTCAATGCACATAGAGACAAAGGTTTTCGGAAGGTGATAGTGATTGGAGACTCAATGGTGGTTATCCAATTACCCCTCCTTTGAAATCCTCATACAAATCTAAATATTTGTTGAATATGTCAGAGTGTTGTGTTGGTGGGACTTGATTTCAATCAAATTGACTTATTTTATGGGTTGCAAATTCTAAACACCAAAGCAAAGTGCAAGGACAATTTGGGGGACCAAATGAAAGAAGGTATTTTGTGGTTAAAGGAAGGGTAGAGAGAGGCTAAACCTTCCATGTAACATATTTTATCTCTTGAGGGAAATGTAGAGGATATTCCTTAAATGGCCTTAGCTTCCCCCTAAACTTATGCATTCCTATTCAAACTATGCTCTGAAGCATTTTAATTCGATGATCATGGCTCTTGCATGTGAGAATAATTATTCCATCCCTAGATCAATGTTGATCCTATTTAACATTGAAGCCTACCTTGGTAAGAGGGATAAAAGTTTAGAAGGACATCCTATGCATCATTCATTTTCATCCCTTTTGAATGCTTTGAATGTTTTTGAATCCCTTAGGGCCTTTGGTGTCGACAGTCAATATACCACTCATATAATGGGAAATGACATGGATCACTACCACAACTGTAAGAACCATGATTTCCTTTGCGATATCAAAGGGTTAAGTAATTAGCTTTGACAATGTGAAAATATGTCATTGAGGCTCATTGTGATGTGACCTACTCAATGCTTCAAAGGGAATGATCAAAGGAGGGGTTCAAGGAATAATTCTAGAGACCAATTGGGTTAGGGACCACATACTCAATGTGAGGGAATGGGAATATGAATTTTGTGCCTTGATTACCATTTTAAGAGGGAAGTAGTTGGAAATGGCCTCAACTTTGGGTTCTCTGAAAGCACTATTTGGGTGCATAGAAACTCACTCCAACCTTCCTCTATAGGTTATGCTCTCTATCCCTCTCGATACTAGTGATAACTCAATGGAATATACTTCCTACGACCTACCTAAAATTTCTATGGAATGTGTTGTCACTATAAGTGCTAACATATTAGAGATACTAGAAACCTTTACTGAATACCCTAATGTGGATCTATAGCTATGGAAAATGAACCTTGATGACCCAAGTGGACCTGGAAACTTAATCCTAAAATGGGCCTTAAATTTATAGTTTTAGTTTAGTATCTTAGCATATTTTGTTTATCAATATTTGTATTATGTAATTTTTATAAGTAGTATGATAGTATCTTTATAGAGTTATTAGTAGACAAAATTGGATAGGCCTCCATAGTGGATTTTTGGTCGGTTTATCCTTACCTATGGATTCTAGGGTATGGTGGCCCAGAGCTATATGTTTTTTGTAAAAAACAAAACTTGTATGGTGTGGCTACAACCTTTTTAAAATAAATTCTACTTGTGATTATGAAAAAAAAGAACTATTATAAGAGGAAACAATATTTAAAATACTAACTATTTCATTGACAATTTTACTTTAACTAGCTAAACTCATTTCTATCCTTAATGCATGAATTGGTAAAGGGAAATTTTGTGTTGTTTTGTTCCTTTAGTCAATACCAACTTCCAAGAAAGAGGTGGAAGAGGTATTTTGGAACATTGACAAATGTGGACATTATTTTGGAAGATTTTCGTGTTCTCATGTGGCCTCCTTTCAATTAAAAGGCCCTTTCATTTATTCTTGGATTGTTTCCATTAATCTTAATGATACCCTCTAGCTTAAGCATAAACTTGCTATATTCATCAATGAGATGGAGCTTTGTCTGGACAACAATTGCACTACCAAGTTTCTTCTTAGAGGTGAAAGACATCAAAATGCCACTTCTTGTTAGGAATCTCTGGTGCATAACCCACCTCACCTACTTTTTCTTTTACATGGATCGTAAAATTTGGATTGAATTTTATTCTTACCTTGTTTCTCAAGAGTTTTCTACTTTCTCAAGTGTTCTCCACTTTTAGGAAAAAGGTGGTTTAGTAAATTGTTTCACCATATTCAATCAACCAATCAAATGGGTGGTTCATCCCATTGGGATAACATATATATAACTACTTTCTCTCCCCCTTTTTACATTTACATACGATATCAAATTTCAAGTAGTCTATCCATTTTTGTTGTTCCTATGTTAAAGTAGTGTTTTTTGTTATCCATTTTTGTTGTTCCTATGTTAAAGTAGTGTTCTCCCCCTTTTTACATTTACATACGATATCAAAGGAACATATTTCAAGTAGTCTATCCATTTTTGTTGTTCCTATGTTAAAGTAGTGTTTTTTGTTATCCATTTTTGTTGTTCCTATGTTAAAGTAGTGTTTTGTGTTAGGAAGTGCTTCAAGTTGAAGTGGTTAATATGAGAAATAATTATTAATGAGGATGAATTAGAATTACTTGGCCATTGTATGAAGTATGGCTAACTTTTTTTTATGTGACATGTGTTGTTAGTCTTAAAAAGTTTGTCTTTCAAAACTAATGTATCAAAGTCCAAACTCATAAGAATCATGCTCAATAATGGAATAATTTGGAGTAACTAGCAGTGGGGTATAAATATGGACTTCCTTCAAGGTTTCACAAGCTTAATGTGCCCCATTGACCAATAAACCTACATATTCTTTGTTAAGTCCTCCGTGGATGAGTAATCGTGGATATGTTCTTGTAAAGATGTAGCAGAAACCTAGTAAACCCAATATTCCATAAATTTTCCTTATGATTTTAGGAATAAATTTAATATTCCCAGGGCAATATGAATACTTCTACATAGACAATTTTTCCATGGTTTTCTAGGGAAGTCCTTGGAAACTCACACTATTGCTCTAAAGTTGTTAGTGCTATAACTAGGTGCTCCAAATTATTTAGGAGTATTCTACCATAAATGAGTTTATCGTAAAAAAAGGACAAATGCAAACTTGTGGAGATAAATGAACACTTTCTTCATTAAGACGATTTGAAATGTTAATGTCAAAGCAGTGCAAACATTGCATGAAATCAGTTGTAATTAGTAGTAGCAACTTTGATAAATTTGGAATTCGATTTTCTCTTGGTCTTCGAGTCTTATGGTAATAGACAATGAAGTTTAATCTTAGAAAATAACTTGTCACTAATGTAAGACCCAAGGTTTATTTTTTTATTATTCTCTCTAAGTAATATAGAGGTAACAAACATTATTTATTTTCCTATCCAAGACTATACTAGAAGAACACCACATGGTCTTTTATTAGGATTGATGACCCTAGCTTCAAAGAATTCTTCCACACGATTTTTCAGCTCAAACTTCTAAAAGTGATCATAACAATGTCATTAAATAATTGTGGGATTTTTCATTGCATCAAGCTAAATAACATGTTTTGTACCCATATCAGGGGAGATTTTTATGACACCATTTATTGAAATGTTGAAGAAAACCTTATGATTCACTTCATGAAATAATCATCCATGAACAAACAACCCCATACAATCTATATCAAATAAATAATCATTTACAGTTATGAATATATTATATAATATTTATGAATCGTGATAGAATGGTATTTAATACACATTGGGATAATAAGTCAAAACCTTTGGGAAAATAGATGATGAACCTTCACAAAAAGTTTGCTTTTCCTTGAAGACTTTGAAGTCGAATGACAAAACTTGGGGGATCTTGTGCATCTCCATCATTGTCCCTTTCCATTTAATTCTCGATCCAAAGTTTGGATTCGATATGATATAATTGGGATTCCAAAATTTGTGTAGTAGAGATCATATTTAAGAAGAAAAATTGGGAAATATTAGACAATGTGGTCTAAATCTCGGTATGATCTGGCTCAAATCAATATGTGGGGTGTGACCAATCAAAGTTGGGAAAATAAATGACTTATAATTATTACAACATAAATGTCAATTTTACTTATGGCTATAATTACATGATAGGTGTTTATAACATTATGATAATAGTTGTAATACACCCTATGTATATTACAAGTCCTCCCCCTTAAGTCTTCAAAGTATGGACAAAGAATATCTCTTCAGAAAGAATGATCTATCTTCTTGTAACTTTTTCCTGTTTGATAAGGTTGAACACATAAGGTGATATGAATTCCAAATCCCTGAACAATATAATCACGTATTGAAGGGATCAATCCATCCTAGGTGGATTCTTTATGGAACTCTTTGTTGATAAGATTCTTGATTTGAGATTATTTGTTTTTTACTTCGAGTTGTATTATTATCCGGATGCTTTTTTATGTAATTAAAACACTAAATTTAGTTAGGTAACTTTGGAGGTTGGTACATTGACTCTTGTGTGTTATGACTTTCATTTTTTGGGTGATGATACAATACCTTGGTAAGTTGATGTTTCTTATTCTCAAATTTAATATTTTCATGGTTTACTTGTGTCATATGTTGATCAACATCCTTTGGTTGAGATATGACTTCATCAATGGTGATTTATGGACCTTCAACAATGATTGAATTTGTAGAGGTCACATTATTGTTACCTTGTTTCTTGATTTGGATTTTTGGATTCCTTTCATGTGATAAAACATTGTTAGTAGCAACATTAGGATTTTCTATTTTAATGGAGTCTATGAAGGTTTTGTTATCCATGGTTTCGAAATTAACCTTAGAAAAAATATTTTATTCAATTAGATCGATTAAGGTTTCTTTAACAACACATTGTTTCTTGATTTTCAATTGCATTTTTTCTCATCCTTCAATTTTTGACTTCTACAAGTAAATTTTTATTATGATTTTTCAAGTGAGAAATGTCTTCATTATTTTTAAATATGGATTTACTATTTTCAATCTCTTTCTTGCAAACATTTTTATTTTGTTATTTTGTAGTTGAAGTACTTTATTTATTGTTGAAATTGGCATATTTCTACATCTTGGTATTCCATTTTCCTTTAAGTTTGAACAATTTCTCCATCTTTGTAAACAAAGAATTTTTTCAATTTACTTAAATTTGATTTATATTGGATCGCAACATCTTACACACCATTTATATATTGTGATGAGTCAACTATTATGCATGATTTCACTATAAATTATCACAATATTATCTTCTCCCTATTATGGGAAAATGTCAAATATTTACTTCCTAAATTCAATTTGAAATTGGTCAATGCTTCCATCCATTTCTAACCTCAAATGATGTTGAAGTTTTCACACATAAAGTATACCTCAAACTATGATTTGAACATATAATCATTAATCAATACTTATAGATATTTTATGTCATAATTATTTTTTCCAAAAAAGTAGCTTCTAGATTATATTTGGCTCAGATATTTGTAATTGATTGATCAATTCAACATTATTATAATTTGTAATAATGATAATAATGGGTTTAGACTCTTTTACTTTTAATATAGAGGAAACAATTACTTTAATAGTGATAGGAATAAATCATCTTCCTTTTTCAATATTGTTATTCATGATTATTAAAACCTCTTTAATGATTTTTAATCGTCAAATTGAAATTTAGTGGATACACAAAATACAAGGAATAACAAAATGGTGATATGCAATTTTCAATTAAATTCTACTTATATAATCAACTTTTAGTGACATCCTTCCTTGAGTTGGCTTTGGTACCACTTAAAGCAACCTAGTTCAAATCACCATCCATTAAGAGAAACCTATTCACTCCATATCAAATAAATAGTTATTTATTATTATGAATGTATTATATGAGATTTATAATTTAAGATACAAGGGTGTGTAAGTAAATACACCATTGGGGTAATAAGTTAGATCCTCTAGTAAAATGGATGATTTATTATTACAAAAAAAAAAATGTAAATTGTAACTTATGACTATTATTATATGATAATTGTTTATAACTTTATGGAAAATAGGTATATACAAAGATAGTCATATTTAGCCAAGTCAAGATTAATAACATGTTTCATACTTGTATTGGGAGTTCTATATCCATTTCTTGAAAGATAGACTTGTATTTTTATAGTGTGTAGAGGCCTAAAATATGAGTTGGACGAAAAGGCTTTACCTCTGGAGTTTATATAGTACATGTGAGCCATCAAGCCAACACCGAGTTTGTTCAAAGTTTAGTCATATATTTGTAGTTCATAGTGTAGATGTTTTTCATTGGTAGGGCTATCATTGTTGGCCCTTGACCAAGTTTTGAGAGATCTTTAGTCAAGTTTGACCTATTTTGGGACTTCGACAGCCTGTCGAGGACCGAGCGCAAGACGAAGCAGAGATCGCGGGATATCAGCCCCTTTTTGGGTCCCTTTTGGGAGTTGGGAATATGTAATGGGTATGGGATGTCGACCCATGGGTTTACCCATGATTAGGCCTATTTTTTAAAGTATAAATAAGTAGCTAGGTGATATAAGTAGTCAGGTCAATAAGCTAAGTGCTAAGTGCAAGTTTGGTTTGTAGATGCTATGTGCATATTGTGAGAAACTTGTAGAGCTAGGTGCAAGTGGTTGTAACAGACTGTGAAAGGCTTTGTTCTAGACCTAGCTCGGGGAAGGAGGATCTGGCGAGGTGCGCACAAATCTCCTGTCCTATGCGGAGTAGGGTTTTTGTGGCTCTGTGCATGTAGATGATTGATTGAAGATAATACAGAAGAAGAGTTGGTGGACATAGCCCTAGGGTGGGGGTGAACCACATAAATACTATGTTATCCTTCTTTGTGCGATGTGTTGGTGTATTTATGTGCTATTTACTAAGTTCTTGATCTAGATAGATAGATAGATAGATTTGTTTATGCTTTGTGCTTATGATGAATCTGGATGTTAGATCTAATTCAGGTGAATGTGCTTAGTGCTTGAATCTACCAGATCTAATCCATTTATTGATGCTAAGTGCTTAGATACATTAGATCTGGGTGAATGCTGCGATGCTCTATTTTATCTGTGAAGTATATATTGGGTAAATAACAATGAACTAATGGTGCTAAGTCCTTTATTAAGTATTATAATCACATATCTGTGTCCCAGCTAAGGTTACAGACACCTGAGTCCTGCAACCACCCCTGCCTCTACCTTGGGTGAGACTTCATTTTCTTCGCAGGTGTTGCTGAAAGGACCGGTAGTTAGGGTTTTTTTGGTGCGTTGCTAGCATTGAACCCTGGGTCTGCCCCTGTGCCAACAAATGGTTCTGTTGCCAGGACCTGAAACTGTGATTGTTGGAAACTGAAGAAGAAGAAGCTTTGTGCGTCGATCTATTTCTCTAGTGTGCAATACTCTAGTTAGTTTGACAAGCTCTGTGCTAAGGAAAATAAATCCGATCTGAAGAAAAGAGGTAAGATCTGAAAGCTTTGTGCTCTGAGAAATTCAAAAGTGAGATTTTTGTTTCAACAGTATGGATCTAGGTATGTTTTATCCTAGTTTGAAAACTAGGGTATTAATAGATGAAAGAAGATTTGATATGAGTAGATCTGATAAGAATAGTGAAAAATATGTTATACCTATGCATAGAAAGAATGTTTGGACTAATAAGTGTATGCAGGACCCTAGAAATAAATGTTTGCAGGTTAGCTACCATGATCCTAGTGCATAGTACAGGAAAGGCTGGGAATCATTTAAAAGAAAGAGAGGATTAACCCTCTGTTACAGTTGCAGAAGACGGTGACATCTTGCTAAGGAATACCCTGGGAGAAGACCTAGTTGTCTTTGTTGTAAAGCTATGGACCATCAAGTATTGGAGTGTCCTAGAATGATTGTTAAGCTTGAAGAAATGAACATGAGACAAGAAAACCCTAGGACAGATCCATAAACTAAGATTATGAANAGAATAGTGAAAAATATGTTATACCTATGCATAGAAAGAATGTTTGGACTAATAAGTGTATGCAGGACCCTAGAAATAAATGTTTGCAGGTTAGCTACCATGATCCTAGTGCATAGTACAGGAAAGGCTGGGAATCATTTAAAAGAAAGAGAGGATTAACCCTCTGTTACAGTTGCAGAAGACGGTGACATCTTGCTAAGGAATACCCTGGGAGAAGACCTAGTTGTCTTTGTTGTAAAGCTATGGACCATCAAGTATTGGAGTGTCCTAGAATGATTGTTAAGCTTGAAGAAATGAACATGAGACAAGAAAACCCTAGGACAGATCCATAAACTAAGATTATGAAATAACCCCAGAAAGAATCAGAGAAAGTATTGTTGCAGATGAAAGAAACCCTGAATGACCACTGACATGTCATATTATCATATATCTTCAAAGAAAAAGAATGCCTTGAAGCAAGAATAGGAGACTTCGACATTGACTGTGTTCTAGATGAGGAAACACAGGTGAATATCATGATAGAGAGAACTTGGGAAGCTATAGGGAGGCCTGTTATGATTCCTTCACTAGGAGGAATAAGACTATTCAAAGGAAAGATGATAAACCTATGTGGAAAGCTAACCGAGATACCTATGAATGCTAATGGAACTTCGAGAGAGGAAGATTTTGAGATTATTAAATTTATTGAGAACAGTGCCCCATTTACCATGCTACTAGGAAAACCTTAGATTGAAAGAGATCAGGCCAGAAGGCAAGAAGAAGAAGAAGTTTTAGAGCAAAAGAAGCAAGAGTTAAAAGAATTCATGACTATAATGATCACACACTTGATTGAAGAACATAAGAACAGATGGAAGTTATTTAACACCAGATACCTAAATGTCGAAATTGCAAGAACACTAGAAGACCCACAAAAGATTGAAGTACCTATTCCAGATAAAGAAGAAGGATCACCTTCGAATCTTAGGAAAGAATCTCAACAACGCGAAGTGACTATGCCAAAAGAAGGTAAGAATCAGAACGGAAAAAGGAATACCAAGACGAAGTTCACTGGGAAGAAGGCTAGAAAGATAAGTAAGAAGAGAGATAAGATCGACAGGTTGTAGAAGGTTCCAGAGGAAACCTCGCCGAAGGAAAATTTGCAAAATTGGAGCTTCGTTGGGATATCAGAACGACGACACATGGAACTTCGCCATGGCGAAGCAATATAGTCGTTGGGGACATTATAACTGTTAAACCAATTCTCTGAACGGGTAGAAAATACATTTATGGACAAACATCTCGCCACTTGACTGTTGGGACCACGCCATAATGGACAGAACAGAGTTAATGAAGGCTTCATACCCGTTGTCGAATTACCTATTTATCCGATCGCATCATGCACCGAGAACACTTTTTCCAACTGAGAGTTTGATTCCACAGACTAAGTTGATTTTGCACAGTGATCGTCGCTCTCTTTCTCTCTATCCCATTACTGTGTCTAAGTTACTCCCCGAACCCGAGATTGTTAACCCTGAGTGTGTATGTCAGACGAGTTGAGCGTTGTATAGAAAGTTGTTGAAGAAGTTCTGATTGACCTCATGACTGAAAGAGTCATGTCGACATCTACAGGGGTACAAGAATCATCAGCAAGAGGACTTCCATCCTCTCCTTCCACTGCTCGCAGATCCAGACCGTCCTGGCCATCAGATGAAAAGTGAACCAAGCACAGGGATGATCTAATGAACACCAAATTTATCCTGACCATATTACCTGCCTATATACCACCTATGAGAGGAGCATTAAATCGAGACAGCGTGCCCAGAGACTTCAAATACACCTTGGTTATAGTGTACCTCCTGAAGGGGATATGCGCAGTTCGAGCAAACCAAGATAAGATTGCAACATTGAAGTTTAGCAACTTCAACCTCGGAGATCGCAAAGTCTATAACATGCTCTCCCCACATTAGTACATAACCAGAACTAAGGGGAAGAATTCGAAGATAATCCCCCAGCCGTGGACTAAGAACCTCCCGTAGGCCACCCTGTTGAATGCCATGAAGATTCCCCACTTTGGAAGACACTAGGAGGTGAATGCATGTGTCAAGTTATTGTTGTCTTATTACCATGGCAGCTATTTGTGGCTAAACCGTCGTATAAAAGTTGATTCGATGTTGATAAATTGGATCATAGGGTTGAGTATGCAAGGACCTGATCCACAAGAGTTTTACCCCAAAAAATCCATGGATCGTGCTCTAGCATAGAAGATCAAGGACACTTATGGCAATGTCGAGAATGGAATGCGAGGCTACAAGGTAGCTTCTATCCAGAGTGGCATAGTGTGCCTCGCCTATCATTTGATTGTAGGGAAGTTAGAAAAAAAGAACCAACCTACCCAAGTCACCGATTTTTTAGTCGACCTCACAGGGAAGTGTGCGGAAGGCGTTTAGATGAACTAGATGAAGTCCCTGGTGAACCAGTTGGAACTCAACTGTAGAGAAGCACAAGATCAAGGATATGAATTTCATTGCAGCTGGCTCTTAATACTGATATCTTTTATTTCTTGGGAGATGCCAGAAGGTATGACCTTCCTGGACATCGAGCCATTTGAACCATTGATCGCGAAGTTCAGTACACTGTGGTATTCAAGTGATATGAATAAACAGTGGAAGTCAAATGTTGTTTTCCATACCTACTACAATCATATAAAGATAGCCATCCAGTCCGAGACTCACATGACTCTAAACACTCTACACCGGTTCAGGCCTTTAATGAAGTTTAGCGCAGATTGACATTTTATTTACATCACTACGTGCATCAACAAACACAAGAAACAACTTCAATCCTACTATAAGTTGATGGAGGAGGAATTGGAGGAGATCACCAAGGATTGGTTGGCAGACCTCCTTATTCCAGCAGACCCTGTGGAGATATCTGACATCGATAGCCCATAAACTATGCAGGATACACTCGGACCTAGCAAGACAAAGAAGACTGAAGAATTCCAAGAATTAGACAATGCATCCATGAAAACTTCTTCCATATCACCAGCGCAAGGAGGTGATGGAAAAGAGTTAGATGACAAAGAAGTCAAACCGAAGCAAGGTGATGAGGTTGATCCCCTGAAGAAGGGGAAAGGTTCACCTCTAAAACCTTCCTCCAAGAAGAAATCGAAGGCCACCATGACCAAAATGTAGACCGTCCTCACCTCCGATGACTTTGACTTCCTCATAACATCCCTGTAAGATGTTTCATTGGGAATAGCAGAGAAAAAAGACGTAAAGAAAGAGGAGATGTATGATCGAATTGAGACTGAAATCTGAGGGGTACAACAGGCCCTACAATCCAGTCGCGTAGTCTCCACTGCGTCGAGAGATCCATAATTGGGAGATGAGCCAACTCAACTCCACCACCTAGTCGATACAGTCGAAGCTCTCCTTCGACGAGCACAAAAAGAAACAGAGCAAGCCACCCAGGCTTTGAGGCAAGTACAAAGAGTACTCGTAGAGAAATGCGGTGTTGTAGAACAGGAAAATTTTTCTCTCCAAGTAAAGTTTGATAAAGAAAAAGCACAACTACAACAAGAAAAGGAACAGTTGCTCACGAAGAAACTCAAAGTAAAAGAAGTGGTCAACAGAGCACTTCGCTCTGTGACAGTATTAGAAATCAAGGCATAAGACCAATTTACACAACAGGTAAACTGGCTCGCAAAATCCATCCAACAGCTATAGCAACACATAGCAGATTTGGAGCTACACACTGTACCTGATACCCCACAAGATGTAAGAGACCAAAGGGAAGAAACCGTCCAGAGTGTAATTGAAACGATAAAGGCTCTTACCCTGGAATGTAAGAAAATCACTAATCACAGTGCCCATACCTATGAACAACTCACGGAGAACCCAAAACTGAAGGAACTGGAGTCACATCTCCAAGAGGTGAAGTATCAAGATGAAAAGATACAGGCGCAACTGAAGTCCCTATCAGTTGTGGAAAGAATGAAGCACTCCTAAGAGCAATGCACTGCATAGTAGCAGATCCATACTATCCAGAGCAGAGTTATGGATGTAACTCAGAGGCTCCAACCCGTACAAGATAAGGCCTATCAAAATTTTACAGAGGTAGAAGGCCAAGGAGAAAAGATAGAGCAGGTTGTCACTACAGTTGAACAACGTCTAGAGGGACCTATCAATGATGTATTCATCCACAAGTTCGTTGAACAGGAGGTCATAGAACAACAACAAGTCGAAGCAGCTCGATCCAAGCTCAAGGCATTTGAAGAAGAGCTATTCAAACCAGAGTGACTCGGGACGAGTCACAGGTGAGTGTTGGGGGCCTTTTGGCCCTTGACTAAGTTTTGAGAGATCCTTGGTCAAGTTTGACCTATTTTGGGACTTCAACAGCCTTTCAAGGATGGAGCGCAAGAAGAATCAAAGATCGCAGAATCTCGGCCCCTTTTTGGGTCCTTTTTGGGAGTTGGGAATATTTAATGGGTATGGGATGTCGACCCATGGGTTTACCCATGATTAGGCCTATTTTGTAAAGTATAAATAAGTATCTAGGTGATATAAGTAGTCGGGCCGATAAGCTAAGTGCTAAGTGAATGTTTGGTTTGTAGATGCTCTGTGCATATTGTGAGAAACTTGTCGAGCTAGGTGCAAGTGGTTGTAACAGACTGTGAAAGGCTTTGTGCTAGACCTAGCTCGGGGAAGGAGGATATGGCGAGGTGCGTACAGATCTCCTGTCCTATGCGAAGTAGGGTTTTTGTGGCTCTGTGCATGTAGATCACTGATTGAAACTAATAAAGAAGAAGAGTTGGTGGACGTAGCCCCAGGGTGGGGGTGAACTATGGAAATACTGTGTTATCCTTCTTTGTGCGATGTGTTGGTGTATTTATGTGTTATTTTCTAAGTGTTTGATCTAGATAGATAGATAGATCTATTTATTCTTTGTGTTTATGATGAATCTGGATGTTAGATCTTATATAGGTGAATGTTCTTAGTGCTTGAATCTACCAAATCTGATCCATTTATTGATGCTAAGTGCTTAGATACATTAGGTCTGGGTGAATGTTGCGATGCTATGTTTTATCTGTGAAGTAGATATTGGGTAAATAACAATGAACTAATGGTGCTAAGTTCTCTATTAAGTATTATAATCATAGATCTATGTCCCAGCTAAGGTTGCAGACACCTGAGTCATGCAACCACCCCTGCCTCTACCTCGAGTGAGACTTCATCTGCTTTGCAAGTGTTGTCGAAAGGGCCAGTAGTTAGGGTTTTATTGGTGTGTTGTTAGCATTGAACCCTGGGTTTGCCCCTATGCCAACAATCATCATAGTCTAATTTCATCCATCTTGTTGAAAAGAGAATTTATTAGTAGTGAGAGGAGTAGTCCTCAACAAATAGAGCCATTGAATACCAAAAATAACACCCATTTCTCTAATATTTGTAACACAATTTTTTTTTCTTGGGTACATATTCGATTGCATGTTACACATGTAACGTGAATATCAGAGTCAACAATGTAAATATCATGTTCCCAAAGTGTGAATATTGGATTCCAAAGTGTCCTAAATTTTGAATATTAGATTAGAAAACTGAATTTCAAATCCGAAATTGTGAAGACTGGAATCCTAAAGTGTCCAAAAGTGAATATCAAATATAAAAGTTTGAATATAGGATTTTGAAATTGCGAGATTTGATTCCAGTAGTGGAGATATATTTTTTCAATATTATCAATGTTAACATGCATTATTTATTATATCAATATTAGGTAGAAGCAAAATATAATATTTTGTAGTGATAGTATTGAAGAATAATGTTGAGCACACACTTATACTGAGAGAGGGGGGTGAATCAGTATAAGGCTATATTTTTCTTTTAACATTCATAAATCATCATGAACATAATGAATAAATCACATAAATACAATAACCAAAAGACAATATTTAACGTGGAAACCCTTTCGGGAGAAACCCACAAAATCTTATTTTTATTAATTTGTAAACAAAAACCTATGATTACAAAGTTTGTAGGCACCAACCTACTGGAGACACCAATACCCACTATTATTCATAGGAACCAACCTACATGAGACACCAATCCCCTTCTTTTGTTTGTAGGCACCGAACTACATGAGACACCAATCCCCTTTGTTGTTTGTAGGCACCGACCTATATGATACATTGATCCCCTTTGTTTCTTTTGCCTTCACAAACTTTGTTATGCGTTCTTTACTTCTTCTTTCACTAGATCTACTTTGTGCTTGTTATTTCTACTTTCGCTCTACCTTTACCAGGTCTTTTTCTTTTTCTTTATCTGCACTGTGCTTGTTACTTCTTCTTCCTCTGCCTCATATATGTACCCCCTCCTTTTTATTTTGTCAGATATATTTTCTTGAACGCCAGATCTGATCTTCACCAATATATAATTGTTGATCCCTTAATGTTGTTTTATAATCACACCTCAAATGATATGCATATGAATATTACATTTTCACCCACATATTCATTTTTTTTCATAACCTTCTTCTTTATTTATACTTTTCCATAAGCTTTATATGAAAATTCATGTTCTTTTTGAAAATTCATGACTTTTATTAAATAATAATTGATTTTGTCCCCTTTTAATTTTCAATTCACTTTTTACCTTACCATGGGTAAATACCACCATGGTTTGCAAATACCATGTGCACTTTCACTTTTACCCTTTTTCTTTAACTCTACTTTCACTTTTACCTTTTTCTTTAATCCACTTTCATATTTACTCATATTTTACATAAACTCTACTTCCACCTAAATTTTCAACTTTTGTTATTTATTAAAGTCATATTTATATTTTATCCACTTTCATTTTTACTCCACTTTTATGTAACTTAAATTTTCACTTTTGTATTTATTAAAGTGATACCAAGGTCACATTTATATTTAATCCACTTTCTAACCTTTGACATC
The DNA here is from genome assembly GCA_010110895.2 of Picea sitchensis. Lineage (NCBI taxonomy): Eukaryota > Viridiplantae > Streptophyta > Pinopsida > Pinales > Pinaceae > Picea > Picea sitchensis. Next base: position 31,830 of record SNQJ01S0147405.1, read on the forward strand.
AATGGCAATATTGTATTCAACAATCTCCCCCTTTGTCATTGATGACAACCATGTACTCAAAAAAACGTAATCCTCTAGAAACATAAAGAGTTATTCCTTGTCTGCAATTGTCCCCATGTCTCTAATTCTCCTCCCCTTGTCTACAACTCTCCTCCTATCTGCAACTCTCTCTCTGTTTGTATTTCTCCCCCTTTGACATCAATGGCAAAGGTATGATCCCCCTGAGTTGTGCTTCTTTATTGACAAGATGAGAGGTATATCACTCCCATGTTATGTCTAAGACATTGAAATGTTTCTCTGGGAAGGGATTTGGTAAAAATATTTGCAACTTGTTCCTTGGTAGAAATGCATTCCATCTTGATACTCAGTTTAACTACTTGTTCTCTTAGGAAGTGGTACTTGATAGGAATATTCTTTGTCTTTGATTGCATAATAGGATTCTTGTCACAAATGATTGAGATTGGTTGATCATATTCTACCTTGATATCCTGCAATGTTTGCTTCATCCATAGAATTTGTGTGCAACATGTTGTTGTTGCAATATACTTTGCTTTTGTTGTGGATAGAGAGATTGAAGATTGTTTCTTACTCAACCAAGACACTAGACTATTGCCTAGAAAAAATGTTCCTCCACTTGTACTTTTTCTATCATCAACATTTTCTTCCCAATATGCATATGTACATGATGTTA
>SNQJ01S0147405.1:32530-45556 GCA_010110895.2 Picea sitchensis
TTGTCTTCATCACTGATGAAACTTTTGAGTACATTGGCATAGCTTTCATATTTTTCTTCATTTACTTTCTTTGATGGCCCTGCAGCTTCCAGATCTTCTTTGGTGGTCATCTAAATCTTATCATAACAAAGAATTGTCTTAATAAATGGTGACCTTTGACAATTAATGATATGATCTAAGTTTTCGACACTCTTTTCAAACTTCAAGCTTTTGTTCAACTGAGCAGTTGACTTTTCCAAATCCTTTCTTAAGGAAACAACTTTAGCTTCTAGCTTCTCACAATTTTCTTCTTTTTATTTCAAGTGAATTCTTACCACTTCTTCTATCCTTCTTGCCTCTTCTAATTGAACTTTTAGGATTCTTATGATATTTTATAATTCTTCAAGTCTTTGTGACATTTTTTTTTGAATCGTGATCCTCTTCTTCATATTTTTGTAGTTGCTCCATTTATTTTAAATTATTTTTCCTTAGCTTTTTTATTTCTCTTAAGGCACAGATGAGTTCTTCTTCAAGATCCACTTCTCCATCCGCTTCAATGTTTTCCTCTTCTTTTGAATACATAATTTCATTTTATTCATCAATCTTGGTTTTGATTTCCATAAAGAGAGTTTATTATCTATTAGTATCGAAATTACTTTCATTGCTTTCTTCAGATAATTCACTGACCCCTTTTGAGTAGAGGCTCTTCTTTTGTTTATAAGAGTTCTTCTTATTTTCATACTTGTCATGTTTTTGGCTACTCTTGTGTTGATGATATTTTCTCTTTACATTATAGTCTTCTTCATTATCACCACTTTCATTTTTCTCATATGGACACTTAGCAACAAAATGTCCTACTTTTCCAAAATTAAGGCATTCAAAGTGAAACTTACCTTTGTATTTGCCATATCCCTTTTTTATTTTTCTCACAAAATTTGCTTCCTCTACGATTGATTCATAACTGGAACAATCGCTTTATTTGTGCTCTTTGTTCTTCATCTTCTTTGAGACTTTGAAAGTTGCTTCCCTATTTATGGTTTTTTCCTTTTCAGTCCTAATTTCATATGCAATGAGGATCCCATGCAATTCATCCATTGTCAATTGATAAAGATCCTTTATTTCCTCAATGGTAGAAACTTTGGCATCAAATATTAAGGGGAGTGACCTCTACACCTTTTGCACAATCATCAATTCTTCAACGGTTTCACCAAGTCCTCTGATGGTGTTAACAATTTCATTCACATGGAGGAGATAGGTTGCAACATTTTCTTCGTCTTTCATCTTCAGACTCTTGAACTGTCTTCTATGATTTTGGATCTTAGCCTTCTTGACCTTGGCATCGCCTTCATGGATTGTTTGAATTTTGTCCCAAATTTCTTTCATTGATTTGCAATGCATTACTTTGACAAACTATGATTTTGATAGTCCACACAAGATGGTGTTCATGGATTTTGCATTATTTTCACTATCATTTTTCCTAGTCGTATCTATTGGTGGAGTTTTTGGGAATGTATAGCCAATCATGAACGATTTACAAATATCAAAACCAAGGTCCATTAGATATTTTCGCATATTTATACTCGAAAAGTTATAGTTTGTTCTGTCAAACAATGAAGCCTTATTTGTAGAGAAACCTTCCTGACTGGCCATGTGTGCTCCCGAGATCTACCTTCCAGTGGTTAGAATATTTCCAAAGAAACCCTCTCTGATACCAATTTTTGAGCACACACGTATACTAAGAGGGGGCGTGAATCAGTATAAGAATATATTTTTCTTTTAACATTCATAAACCATCATTAAAATAATGAATCAATCAAATAAATATAATAACCAGAAGACACAATATTTAACGTGGAAACCCATTTGGGAGAAAACCAAAAAATATTATTTTCATTAATATTTTGTAGGCACCAACCTACTAGAGACACCAATCCCCACTGTTGTTCGTAGGCACCGACCTACAAGGGATGCCAATCCCCTTCTTTTGTTTGTATGCACTGACCTACAAGAGACATTGATCCCCTTTGTTGTTTGTAGGCATTGACCTACATGAGACATTGATCCTCTTTGTTTCTTTTGTCTTCACATACTTTACTATGCGTTCTTTACTTCTTCTTTCACTGGATCTACTATGTTCTTGCTATTTCTTTTTTCTCTCTTCCTTTACCAAATATTTTTCTTTCATTCTTCTTTTACCAAATCTTCCACTTTCGCTTCTTCTACACTGTGCTTGTTACTTCTTCTTCCTCTACCTCAAATATGCACTCCCTCTTTTTTCTTTTGTCGAATCTATTTTCTTGAATGTTGGATCTGATCTTCGCCAATATATAATTGCCAATCCCTAAATGATATTTTATTTTCACCCACATATTCATTTTTTCCCATAACCCTCTTCTTTATTTATAGTTGTCCATAAGATTTATATGAAAATTCATCTTTTTGAAAATTCACCACTTTTATTAAATAATAATTTATTTTCCCCCCTTTTTAATTTTTAATCCACTTTTTACCTTACCATGGGTAAATACCACCATGGTTTGCAAATACCATGTGCACAAACTATGTGCACTTTCTCTTTTACTTTTTTTCTTTAATTCTACTTTCACTTTTACCTTTTTCTTTAACTCTACTTTAACTTTTACCTTTCTCTTTAATCCACTTTCATATTTACTCATCGTTTATGTAAATGTAACAACCCCTCTGTTATGTCTAGGAAAGCAAAGCATAAAAGCTACTTTTTTTTTTTTTTTTGCATTAGGAATTTAACATCAACGCATGATCACAGAAGCGCCTAATCAACAATATCATAAGTAAAATAAATACCAGCTACTCATCATGTAAATCACTTATGATGCATTCAATGTGTCAATGAAGGATAACGACACATAAACATAAATAGCGTAGCAGATTAGCACACCATAATTATCTTGAATAATTTACAACAACATTCAATGAGATAATGAATATAAAATGATTACCCTCCCAACCTACCCTGCAAGGTTAGGACCTCCAGGACACATAAGCAATGCCCAAGCCCAAGTTCCAATTGATTTTAACCATTTAAGGTATCAGGGCTGGCGACTATTATGAAGAACAAGGAGGTGTCTACATCCCACTAACACAATCAAGCCGAAAACAACTAGATCAATCATTCAGTCCTAAACATCAATTATTCATGGCGCAAGGGTAATCATCAACTTTATCAATGGTACATCAACATTTATTTTATGGCGCGCGAGAAATCAAATTCTAAAAAAATCATTCATCAACATTAAATATTCAATGTGCAAGAATTATAAATTCTAAACCATCATTCATCAGCATAAAATATTCATTGTGCAAGAGTAAAACAACTACATAACTCATCATGTGAACATTAATTTCTAGATGCAAGATCAAGCAAATCATAACCGATCATATCTGAACATTAACACAAGGCACAAATAATATAAACCCCCAAACATTTATTCATTAACAGTATCCCAAGGTGCGAGGAGATATAAACACTTAATCTTCTATACATCAATGTTATCCCATAGCACAATAAATCTAATTACTTAACCATCGGCATATTCCATGGTGCAAGGTAAGCATCAATATTATTTTCAAGGTGCGATAAATCCATTCTTTTCTCCCTCGGGCATCACATTAAATTTTATGGCGCGACTAATTCTAGTACAAACATACATCATTTAAAGCACACGATTATCCAATTATGAAACATTCCATCAAGATTCCAACTACAAATGACTTAATCGATTTAAATTCATGGCTCAAGAGTAATCATCAACCCTTCGACCATTGGTTTTATCATTATCCAATAAAATAATATAACTTTAAGATAAAACAATAATCCAATATTCGAGCACAGGGTTGAGTGAGGAAATGCATAAGAATAGTAAAGGACATGAGAGCCCCAGGTGCCCCCTTGATACAGATAATAGTTTCTTCTAATCCTCATTATTAATTTCCATGTCAGGTTTATAATATCCACATTAATATCAGGTGATCAAATGTGTAACCAAATAAACTTAAGTGTAGTTCAATTATAGTTTACATCAGTAGGAGTTTTTAGGAATACCTAAGAAATCAATAGCCATTAAAATCACAATCAGTGTCTCCTAAAGGACCAAATACTCTTGAAGTGAGCAAGGAAGGATTACGCCAATAAGCACTAGAAGAATCCAACTAACACACAAAAAAAATTGGGACTAGGGAATGGGACCCCACCTACATAAATTCATAAACTATAATTCAATTCAAATAAGGATCATATTGTTAGCACTCGAGCAAGCAAAAAAAATTATTTTTCTTAACAATGATCCTCTTCTATGCCTCTTCAAACATAAATTTTATATAATTTAAAGTTAAAAGGCATTGAACTTCTTAAAGAAGATTCACATCTGGCTCACTCATACATCCTTCAATGAGCATGTCACTGGGGATTTATAACTGGGCGAAACTATTATATACAAACACAAAGTAACCAGGGTAAAATTGCAAGGATTCCTTACACACAGGGCAGTTCCTTATATCCAAAAATGCAGAAAAAAAGGGGGTAAAATCGCAAGCAAGACTCAGAATCAAACGCTGAGATAAGAGGGTAAAATTGCAAGAATTGTTTTTGAGTGTAAGCGCATGGTGGATGCACCCATGCATGACATTTTTACTTAATAAAAACACAGGTATTTTTTAGTGTAAGCACAGGGTGGATGCACCCATGCATGGAAGTTTTACTTAATGAAAACACATGTATTTTTCTGAGTGTAAGCACAGGCTGGATGAACCCACGCATGGTTGTTTTACTGAAGAAAACGCAAGTATTTGTTTTTAGTGTAAGAACAAAGAAGATGTAGAGTTAATAAAAGCAAATTCATTGGGAGAATTTCTCAACAATCGTTGGGAGATTTGGTTCAAAACAAAGAGTTAGGGAATCAACCCGTTGGGTGAAGGCCCAGACAACTCACAGACCTAGTGCACTAAATCGTGGGCACTAAATCCTGGGTATTCTGGGCAAGAAGGCATAGAGAATAAAAAGGGAAAGGCAAGGTCTTTTTCCCATTTCACTGGGAAATCAATCACCTCTACGCGCAATGAACGGTATGGGGGAAACGCTTGGGTGTGATACTCCCCAAAATGCACAACACTACACAAAATCATTGAGTAGATAAACAAGTGTTGATAAAAATACAAAGGTTAAATCATTTGGTAAGAGACACAAAAATTGCTACAGTTAACTTGATGAGATGAGGAAAACAAGCCGTTGTGAAATAAAAGTGAGAACCGTTGATCCAACTTAAGAAAAAAATTGAGTATTAAGGGTTAAATGTCGCAGAAAAAATTGCAGAGGAATCACTGTGTAAAAGAAGAAAATCATTGAGTTCTCAAGGGTGAACACAGAGAATTTATAAGAAAATAAGAAGATGATTCTTTAAAGTAAAACACATGGATTCTACTCCTTAGGAAAAATGCAAGGAAGACACCCAAATCCATGGTGGAGAAGGAGATGCAAAGACAACAACAGTTGCAAATCGCAGAAACTTAAAGAGACTCAATCATTGGGCAAAAATCATCAAGATCACTGGGAAAGGGTAAAAAATTGTTGGGCATAAGTGAAACTGAAAACGCGGAGCTTGTATGCCATAAAACAATGAGAATACCCCAATATATATACAAAACACTTAACCATTGTAACTTCAATTAAAATTTCAATAAACTAAATAAATTGCAAAATTTATACACACTTCTCATCATTATCAGATCAAGATGTCCATTAAATTTACCAACTATTGTTCCATAAATCCTTTATAATATTCATCAATATATAAACCCATAGACATAAATTTAACTAATTACAATGAAATTTTAAAAACATAAGTACTGTAACCAGAGAATGGATTGTTGATGTTCTTCGACAGTTGTCGATTCCTCTTTTCTCCTGCTTGCTAATTGTTGGGACCTCACTGGTACCTCCTAGTCAATGCTAGGGGTAATATTCTTCCCCCTTAGCCCCTTGAGCTGCAAAGGGGCCACACACACAAAGCCGGACAAGATCTAGCTCCCAGCTTGCCTCACAAGGTCAAGCTACCACTCCCTCTCAAGTTGGGTATTCCCAACTCCCACAAGTATAACCAGTTAAAGAAATTAAGGCAACATAACTTTACTCATGCCAGTCCAAATCCATACCTCTTCTCCTCCATTTATTTTATAGAATTTTTCTTAGAGACCACCTCCCATTGTATGTTTAATTTGTTTTATTAAAAATTAATTAGAAATTACTCCCCCATACACTTGTCACATGTTCCCTTAGTTGCACCAATAAATTCACCATTTATTTTAATTAAATGTCAATTTCCCTCACCCATCCTAAAAGCGCTCCTAAAATCACTCCTAGTTGTCCCTTTATTCCCTCTATTTCCTCTTTAATGACTAATGCCTTTCTAAAACTTAGTTGTGTTTAATTTAGGAAACTTCTTTAGATAGACTAAAGTAGATTCCTTTCTATGCTTCCACATTCCTTTTTATACTTATTTCCTTTCCTATCTTAGTTCCAAATTGGTATTCTTTTGCACACATTTATATAATTAAATCTTTAGATATCAATTTTTACTCTTTCAATTCCTAACTTGATTTTTCTTCATCCCCCATCATTTATTAAATTTATAATTTAAATTTTGTATTCTTCTTACCCACTTTAGACTTAGGCTCAAATTTTTAAACTAGGATTATAATTTTTAAGGAGATTTTATAATTAATAAAATTTACTCATTTAATAATTATTTTAAGTCCGACAATGTCAAAACAAAAATTGTTTTCTAGGCACCTAGGCTCATTGACTCGCCTTTATTAAAATCGTGGTGTTCCCTTCAAGACGTACTTCATGCTCCAAGGGTGTCACTCGCCTTTATTCAAGTTTTATTTATGCGGTGTGCCCTTCAAGACACACTACATGCTCCAAGGGTGTCACTCGCCTTTGACTGGTTTTGGTAGTTGTCCAACACTTGGAGTCAATACTCCATTAGGATACCTTGTGAGGAACTAAGGGCCTATAAGGAATAAGGAACCTACCTTATTGTGCATCCCTTGGAATCTTCATGAACGATTGTCTCATTCCTCCCTCACGACATCATGGATCTCTCGAACTAGGTAATCGTTAACCTACAATTCGAGCCACGAAGAGAGTGATAGTAGGTTGTGGCAGGGTTTCTGCCACACCTCTCCTTCAATATATGGTTGTTGTGCATGGCCCCTTTACTCCTTATGTCAGTCTCATTAGCAAGCAATCGACAACCTGCATCCATCAACAAAACACTATCTACGATCCATAAAAAACATCATAATATACCTAATCATATGTCACATGCATAAATAAAAATACCCAAACCATCTACAGTCCACTCCCTAACTCGATCTGTAGTCCAAGGAGGTCCATTGATGCCATCGACATCCTCAATCTATCAAGTGTCCTACACACTAAAGAGAAACCCATCAATAACACATGTCTATACATAGATATTAAATAACATAACATCATAATCCAACAACATCATCATCTAAATCCATAAGCGAAACAAACAACCATATACAAAATCGGATCACTTGCACACAAGTGTCCTCAAATAATAATTCAAATCATGTTTGCGCAAGAGAGAGATGTTACATACACCCCCTCTTATTTTAAACTTCAACCCAAAGTTTCACAGTATATATTTGCAGTAAATAAAGTATATGACAAGATCTAAATGTCTAACTATCAAACAAAAATGGAAATTGTTGGCGAATATCATATGCGTCCTCCCAGGTAGTTGAGTGTGGAATATAATTTTCCCACTAGACCTTGACCTGATCAATTGTTTGATGTTGTAGCTATCGAATGCAATGGTCTAGAATGTGGTTTGGCTCCACCGTGAGTGCACCCTCGTCCAACACTTGCAAGGAACTCAGTTCAATCACATGTGTAGGATCACTAACATAATGTCTCATAAAAGATACATGAAAAACATCATGCATATGCCTCAAAGAATCAAGCAAGGATAGTTGATGATCCATAGGCCCTTTCTTTTCCATAACTTCGAAAGATCCCACAAACCTAGGAGAGAGTTTATGATTTGGATTATTTTCAGCATGAAATGAGAGTGGAGATAATATAAAGCAATGTACAGAGATATCTCGGATATCCAATAATATAATAGAAATGTATCGGAGTTGCAACCATAAACACAGAGATACAGTAATACACAATTTTCTATTAATGAGTGAAAGTGTACAAAAACTCTAAAAAATACAGAGTGAAAGACTCGCTAGAATGGTGGCAGCTTATCTCTGAGAAGAGATGTGGATACTACTCTCATTCGCAAGAAGATGATTTTAAAATGAGGCTCCAAAGGCCTTTTTATCATAAATAAAATCCAAAACCCTAACCCAGGAAGATGAAAAGCCAACAGTTTTATGGACCCCGTTTTGGGAAGTTTGGTGTATCAACTTCCTGGGGGTGTAACTTTGGCATACGATCTCTGTTTGGGGTGCACGGTAGCTTGTTGAGAATGTATCATCGAGAAGATTCATTTTGAGGGCTCAATCAAAGCCTTTAAATATCATTGACAAGATATATCCCTAAAAACCTTCATTTAGATCCTCAAAATGGCCCCGAAAGTTAAAAACTGCTAAAAATAGTAAATTACCAAAATTGTCAAAAAGTTGTTTTGAGCTAGTTGGAAAAGGTGGGTAGCCACCGATATCCAACTGGATCAATCCTCCCTAATTAGGAAGCAATGGTATCCATTGCGTTGATTTATCGGGGGAGAGGGAAAAACATTTGTTGAATCTGCATCTTGATGAGTTGTTTGCCTTGTTGGAGAAATTGTGTTGCTTAGCTTGTTGAAGGTTGTAACGAACCTATGGTTGGAAGGGTTGGACCTTTTTAACTAGTATGGATACATGAGATGCATGTGTGCAGAAGGAATCTTTACACTTTGTTGCAATCTTTTTGACCTGCTTCTGTTGGATAGAAGGTGCTTGAACTGAGGCTGCAGTGGTGTTCTTTTGTTCAGGCTTTGAATAGACTGTGAAGAAGTTGAATTTTGTAGTATGAGATACTACCTTGTGGCACTATTTAGGTGGGAAAATAGTCAAAATTACCTCTAGTATTCTATAGAGATGACCCCCCAAAGTAACAATGACACTTCGGGGTCGAGACTCATAAATGACATGGCGCTTCCACATATATGGTTGGCCCAAGAGAACATCACAGACATCCAGTGTGGAAACATCACATAATACCTCATCCTTGAAGGGTTGGATGCCATATGACAATCAACATTGTTGGTTGACAAAAGATCTCGTCCTTGTAAAAGCCACCCGATGTTGTATGGGTGTGGTGTTGTTGACAATCCCAATTGTTTAATGACCTCTGTTGAGATGAGGTTCTTATGACTTCCACTATCAACAATAAAATGCAGCGGGGTCCCTTTCACCCACATCTGTGAATGAAAAAGGAACTCCCCCTCTTCATAATCTCTTGGTTCTTTTGGTTGTATTGTTGTGGTCGCGAGAATAGCAGTGGGGTCTACGTCGATGATATGTCTTTTACCAGTATTTTCAGAATCATATTCTGAATCAGGGTTAGACTCTTTGTCTTTGATCTCGACCACCAATGAATGTTTTGAATGACATTGATTGGTGTTGTTCCAGTGGATTTTGTGGAAATTGCACCATTTTCCGGTGTCCTTCTCCATCTTCCCGTGAGCCTTCTTTTCCTGTGGCTTAGACTAGTTTTCAGGAAGTTGTTTGTTAGGACCGTCTTTATCATACTTTGGTTGTTGTAGATTTGCATATCTGAACTCCCGTTTATTCTGGTGCCTAAATTTATGCTCAATTTTAATATCATATCAATACGCAACACCGAGTGATGACATATCTAGAAAATCCATTTCAATTTGGATGTATCTGTGTAGAGCCCCGCGATATTTCAGAACCAAATGTCGCTTGAATTATTTGATACCCAGTTTGATGCGTAAGGTATGGAAGGTATTGGTGAAATCTGACACTGCTTGGCCCCTCTCTTGTCATAGTGTGGTCCATCTCATGTACTAGTCCTCATAGTTTCCAACAAGGTAATATTGTTCATTGACTGCATCCACAAAAAAATACCAAGTGGGCTCAACCCCATATATTCCAAATTCCTCTGTGGAAATCTTCTCCGAGTAAGTTTCCCACCAATGTTGGACATGGGGGAGAGCCTTAAGGAGTGTGAAGGTGATCGTTTCCCTATCATAAAAATGGTGAACATAGAAATAACCTTCTAGCAAATTTAACCATTTGTCTAGGGCATCCGCATCTATCTGACCTTCATATACGGGAATATCAAAATTAACTTGTACCTTGAAAGGTGAAGTGTCTCCAAAGTGGTCGCTTTATGAATATGAACCTGTTGTTATTGGCAGGCGTTGAAGGCCGTGGGAAAAATTCTCCATCATTTCATCCCTCTGTCGCGTGAGAGCTTGCTCAAGCAACAGATTAATATAATATTTTTCTCCATCGGTTTTATTTTCTTCCACCATGGAGGGTTTATTGGGTGTGCGAGAGAGATTTTCCTCAATACATACAAAATCAAGATCCAACATTCTATACTCAGACCTCATCAGGGACATGCACTGAAAAACGATCAAGAGCAGCCTACTCTGATACCACTGATCTAGATTATTTTCGGCACGAAATGAGAGTGGAGATATAATAAATCAATGTATAGAGATATCTCAGATATCCAATAATATAAAATAAATGTATCAGAGATGAAACCATAAACACGGAGATACAACAATACACAATTTTCTATTAGTGAGCGAAAGTGTACAAAGAATCTAAAAAATACAGAGTGAAAGACTCGCTAGAATGGTGGTAGCTTATCTCTAAGAAGAGATGTGTCTGCTACTCGCATTCGCAAGAAGATTATTTTACAATGAGGCTCCAAAGTCCTTTTATCATAAATAAAATCCAAAACCCTAATTCCGGAAGATGAAAATCCAACAGTTTTGTGTACCCCGTTTTGGGTAGTTTGGTGTATCAACTTCCCGGGGGTGTAACTTTGGCATGCGATCTTTGTTTGGGGTGCATGATAACTTGTTGGAAAGGTGTCATCGAGGAGATTCATTTTTGGGGCTCAATTAGAGCCTTCATATATCGTAGAGAATCTTGATACCAAAAATCCTTCATTTAGGCTCTCAAAATGGCCCGAAAGTTTAAAACTGCTAAAAATAATAAATTACCAAAATTGCCAGAAAGTTGTTTTGAGCCAGTTGGAAAAGGTGGGTGGACACCGATATGCACATAGATCAATCCTCCCTCATTAGGAAGAAATGGTCTCCATTGTGTTGAGTGCTCGAGGTATAGGGAAAAGTGTTTGTTGAATCTGCATCTTATTGAGTTGCTTTCCTTGTTGGAGAAGTTGTGTTGCTTAGCTTGTTGAAGGTTGTAACGAACTTGTGGTTGGAAGGGTTGGAAATTTTTAACCAGTCCTGATACATGATATGCTTGTGTGAAGAAGGAATATTTACACTTTTCTACAATCTTTTCAACCTGCTTCTGTTGGATAGAAGGTGCTTAGACTGAGGCTGTAGTGGTGTTCTTTTGTTCATGCTTTTTAGGTGGGACAATAGTTGGAATAACCTCTGGTATTCTATATATATGACCCCCCAAAGTAATAATGAAACTACGAGGTCGAGACTCATAAACATCGTGGCACTTCCACATATATAGATGGCCCAAGAGAACATCACAGACATCAAGTGGGGAAACATCACATAATACCTCATCCTTGAAGGGATAGATGTCATATGACAATCGAAACTACTGGTTGACATGAAGATCTCGTCCCTGATGAAGCCACCCGATGTTGTATGGTTGCAGGTGTGGTTTTTTCGACAATCCCAACTATTTGACGACCTGTGCTAAGATGAGGTTCTTCTGGTTTCCTTTATCAACAATAAAATGCAACAGGATCCCTTTCACCCACATCTGTGAATGAAAAAGGTGCTCCCCCTCTTTAAGATCTATTGGCTCTTCTGGTTGAATTGTTGTGGTCACAACAATAGCAACGGGGTCTACGTCGATGATATGTCTTTTACCATTATTTTCAGAATCAGGGTTCGGCTCCTTGTATTTGATCTCGACCACCAATGACTATTTTGAGAAACATTCATCGGTGTTGTTAAAGGGGATTTTGTGGAAATCTCACCATTTTTCGGTGTCCTTCTTCGTCTTCCTGTGACCCTTATTTTCCTGTGGCTTAGACAGTTTTTCAGGAAGATGTTTGTTAGGGTCATCTTTCTCATACTTTGGTTGTTGTGGATTTGTAGATCTGAACTCCTATTTTTTCTGGTGCCTAAATTTCTTCTCGATTTTAACAAAATATCAATACGCAACATCGAGTGATGAGATATCCAAAAAATCCATTTCAGTTCGGATGTATCTGTGTAGAGCCCCGCGGTATTTCAGAACCAAATGTCGCTCAGAATCTTTGATACCCAGCTTGGTGTGTAAGGTTTGGAAGGTATTGGAGAACTCCAACACTTCTTGTCCCCTCTCTTTCCATGGTGTGGTCCATCTCATGTATTGGTCCTCATAGTTTCCAACAGGGTAATATTGTTCCTTGACCGCATCCACACAAAAATCCCAAGTGGACTCGGCCCCATATATTCCAGATTCCTCTATGGAAATTTTCTCCAAGTAAGTTTCCCACCAATGTTTGACATGGGGGAGATCCTTAAGGAGTGCGAAGGTGACCTTTTCCCTGTTAGAAAAATGGTGAACAAAGAAATAACCTTCTAAAAGATTTAACCATTTTTCTAGGGAATCTGTTGGATTACTGAGAGGGGGGGTGAATGAGTAATAGAGCAATTTAATCCCTTTTAACCATATAATCCAAGTGCTATATCAATGAAGCATTATTATCCAATAACTGTAGAGTAAATAAGCAATGAACAAATGAACAATCATACACATACACAGTACACCAATGTCTTACGTGGAAACCCAAATCGGGAAAAAACC
>SNQJ01S0147406.1:0-23967 GCA_010110895.2 Picea sitchensis
AGAATATTATTATCTAAAAATATATCATAAATCATACCATTACCCATCAAACAAACTTGGGTCCATTACCCAAACCTGGGGTCTCCAACTTCTCATGGCCATAACTCTCTAACCGTGAGGAATTATGTGACATTCAACATACCACCGGAAATGACATGAAAAGCACTATCCATCTAGCATATTTTCCCTGACAAGTTCACTTTCCTTCATCTCATTATTCCAAAATTAAGCATGGGTTCTCTTACTCCACAAAGCGTCTTCTCGTGAGGGCTTTCACCATAAGGGGACCACTTTGGAGTTCATCCATATTTACTTCTTATCAACCATGAAAAAACAATAATGAGTCATACTTACATCAAACAATATTGGGTCCATTACCCAAACCTTTGTGCTACAGGGCTTTCTTCAAGGGTTGAAATCAATAACAACCAACCTTAATCAATAGTTCATTGACTATTTAAGTGTTGATAACAACATTTTTTGTTAGTCAACGGTCCTCAAATTTTATGAACAACACAAGTAATTTTTTTTTTATAAGGTAAAATTAGCTTCATTATTCCACATATAATAAAAATATGCAGTTCAGATTCAAAACATGTAAACAACAGAAGGTATCAATATTTTTAGTATTAAAGCTTAGATAAGCTCTTATAGGTAGGTAGGGTAGAGTTCCCTTCCCCTTAAAGGTTTTTTATTAAAGTTTGATTTGCTCTTTCATGAGCCCAAGTAGGCTAAGTGTTGTTTCCTGCTCTGATACCAATCTGTCACACACTTGACCCCCTAAGTATCCTTTTAAGGGATGGGGTATAAATTTTTATCCTTCCTACAACTTCTTTGAGTTCCTTGAATAAGGGCACCATTGTCTTCTTCTATACGAGAGCTTTCCAACGACTATAAATCGTCCAAATCTGATTTCTAAGTTGAAAATTACGACACCCTTAACTTCTCTAGGTATCGTTTGTCAAAGGCCACATGGAACCCACCTCAATCATATCATCCTACATGTAACTGACATGACCTCAGTCAACATATTATAGAAATGACATGGCCACTGGAGGGGTGGTTATAGGGGATATCTCTCGGGCCTTCGCAGGTGACAGGTCTTCAACCCCTTCTATATTCTCGTATAGGTATACAAAATTCCCCATAGTTCCGAATTTTGAAACACTCTTTACACTCTGGAATATATGGTGGAAATTCTATCCACCCTTGGATATGATGGCTAACGTTCATTCATGGTTAACACATAGCTTAAAATTGACAAGGGGGAAAGGATCCCACACTTAATTCATGATCAATCCCACGACACCACATCATCATGGCATACATTTTGGACACCACACAGAAGGATTTCAACACTTTGGCACTTCAATGCTTAACGAACCATCCTATATCCTCACATATCCCAGAGTCCCGAAGTTCAAAATTTTCGGACTCCTGAAGGAGGACTTCAGTGAAGTGTCTATGTTGTCTCCCACTAGTTGATCGGATGGTCAAGAAAGGTTCTTAATGGAACCTTTATCAATGGTACACAATGTCTCTGAATTCCTCCCCTCGATTTGATGGTTGGTGGGATTTCTCCACTTCAGGATTTTGCGACCTCGCATCCCTTACAGGTCTCAACCCATTTAAGTCCCAAAGGGTTACCTACATGAAAGGTCATAAAGGGGATACAATTTCTTGATGTCGGTCAACATTATCGCTTACCTTATCCTTCCACTAGGATCGATCTAATGATTGAGAGAGATCCCGAAGGATCCTTAGATCTATGACTCACATTACTTTTCAAATTCGTCATTTAGGAGTTTCAACCGTTTAACTTTTTTTTCACTCCTTTAGTGGCTCAACGCCGAATTTGACCATAACCTATATCCAATGGTCAGGAAATATCCCGAAGATCCTTATATCAATGAATTTATTTAATTTTTGATTGAAAAGATGGTCAAGGTTTAACGATAAAGTAGACCCCATGAAAATGGATAGGAAACAACCAGTTGTTGGTCAACCATCTGGTCACCGTTTCGATAGGTTTCCTTTAGTAATATTTGAATGTTGTGAGGTTCCAACATCCCGAATTCCCAGACCTCTAAATTCCCAAAGCCTGCAAGGCTTAGCTCCCTTTTGGCATAGCATAGGGTTCCGGGGTCCTGGTCATATGGGGATTTGACAAGTCCCCAGGAATACACTCTCATATCTTATCTAAGATTGGGTTAAGTCCATGGAATCGAACCTAAGGTCTCTTAGAAAACAGAATGGTTTGAAGGAATAACATTTGACTTCATAATCTAGGTCCTGTAATAGATCCACAATAATTCTAAGAGATTAACAAGTTCAGGGTTATCCCATAGAGAATTTCTTGACTCTATATTTCCAGGTTTTCTTCCTAGATAGTCCTTTGAGGAATTTCCAACCAACACAGGGGTCAAATTCTTATGCTCCCAAATTCATTTAAAAATCGTTACTGAAAATCCTCCTTTTCTAAATAGGGGTAGACAAAAAACCATCTACAAAATATGATATTCAAGCTTTGCTTCTAATTCCCCAGGCCACTAGGCCATCAGAGCCACAAATTATAGCATTCAAACAACGTAAAAGAGTTTTCCATCAACTAGCTCAAGAAAAAAATGCATATTACAACAAAACAACCAAGAAAAAATAAATCTCAGAGTCACACTTATCTGAAATTGGAAATTAGTTCGCAATTGCTGAAAGGGGTGCTCTTTTCCAGCCAACCATAGGTACAATTTTCTCTTTGAGTATTCCTCAACTATCCACCCTCTAGTTAGACCATGATGCCCTAATATAGATGAAGTTTTCCTTTTTTCTCAGTTATAGCAAGGGGAAAAGGTTATTCTCTTCTTCCCATAGGGCCTTGGAAGTTCAATTTTCTATCCACCAAGAAAGGGAGCCTACTGTGATTTCTCACTCAATCATTACATCTCCATTTATCAACTTGATTAGAACAAAATATCCAAGTACTCTTGTACCCATAACAACATATATTTCTTAGTTCTCGTCAAAACCAGAGAGCCTCGCTCGCTTTGCTTGCTCTCGAACGGTATTTCGACCTATTCTTATGTATCTTCAACCCTCTTCCCACGATTTTCCTTACTTTTCTTTCCTTTCCCATCAATATTTCGTGGTTCATATTATGAAGTTTCCAAATGGGTACTCTGCCTATATCTTCACTTACTCTTGAGGAAGACTTCCCAACTAGAAGCTTGAATGGTAATTAAATTTTTTGGGCTAGAATAATGTTATGGGTCTGAGCAACTTATATCCAACAGTGTACTGGTCTGACAGGGTCATCTCAACCATTAATGGTTCCCCTTATCATCCCCCTCTCATGCATCATGATCCATACTAGCTATCTCCTTTTAATAGCTATGCCACAATTTTCCATCTTTATTTAATATATATATATATAGTAACAAGGTTCATTATCTTTTCAAAATTCTTATGACAGGTTTGTCCATAGTATTTTATCCAAATATAGTTATATTTACAAGCTGGGGGAAACATGGGTATTACAGGTTCGCCATACAATTGTTCTATCGAAATGGAAGTTATTAGGAGATTCACTCATGCTTTGTTCTACATTTCAATCCTTACCACCTAAACTAGTTAGAGGCATATTGAGACTTTTACTTGGAAATTCCTTCAAGAATTGGTGATGTGGATAACCATGACCACACAAACACTTGTGTGTTCTATGAACACTCTACTTTTTGAGACTCGATCCTAATATGTGAATGACATAACAAGAACATTTAAGAGAGTTAATAAAATATAGCACTAGCAATAGGGAGATGAAAACTTGGAAAAATAAATGGGAACAAAACTATGCAAGGGATCTAAAAGTGACTRGAAGACAAATGATAAAGATGAAAGATCAGTTKAAAAATCACAAAGGGAAAATTTCACTCTTGAAGTAAGGGAAGAAAGAAATAAAGAGAAATTGGAGAAGGAAGAAGACATGATAATGACACGATAGGAGAAAGTACAACATTTGGAGTTGGAGAAAAAACATGGGTTTGAGTAGTTGACGAAATTTGCACCCCCACTTGCATAGACCAAGCGACGACCATGTAAGAGGATAATATTCAGGGATAGATATAATGGGCTCAGAATATACTCTTTATGTTTTTTAAGACTTTTTTTTGCTTCGCCAATATGCAATGCTCCACATGTTTCTCTGTTATAATTAATAAAAATAAACCATTAAAAGCGTTTAACTACTTTCAACCAAAAAATTTAAATCTTTTAATTGCAAATACTTTTTTTGATAATGATTTTTATTTTTAATTCAAAATCCATAAATATTGTTTACTATTTTATATAAATTGCATTCATAAATATTATTTTTTATTCAAAGTAAATAGTTTAACAATATTTATTGTATTATTTGATCATAAATATTATGTATTATTTTAGACCTTATATTGATAAAAGTAATAATTTTGCATATTATCATCATGACATTATGACATTTAGTAACTTAACACACACACACAAAGTTATTGAAGTTAAATTTTTTTTTTTGTTATATGTGTTTTTACATCCCATCCTTCAATTCTTAACATGGAGTTGGTACACTATATATATATATATAGTGTAAATCCATAATAAGGATTTATTATGTCCAAAAAGGGATGAAGCCTCTTAAAAGATTTGATCGATGCTTCTTGCCTTACCATAAATCTAGAATTAAGATAAATTTTGTTGGATACACACGAATTAGGATAAACGTGGAATTCCATTTCATTAATATGATATGGATATAAATAGATGACCTTGACCTTTGGATTCATATTCCAAGAGGTTAGTTGTACTCTCAATTGGAATCCCAATGATAGTTACACTCATTTGATATTTTATATTCATTCACAAGTGACTAATACAATATCCGTAGTATATTAGGTTTCTGACATTATCCCCCTTAATCCGAACGAGTGGATGCGAGTCTAAGAAAAGAGATGAAATCTAGAAGTGCATTTGCTTATGGCTAAATGTGCTCTCTGAATGTGGTGTCTTTGGGATGACCACAAACCAAATGGATAGCAAAAGTTGGTGCCTTGTACTAAAAGGTAATGGTGGTTTAAGGTAGAGAACAAACTCTGGAACTTGGATCTAAGGCTCAATGGTTCTCAGAACATTTCCTAAGGTATATAGAAGTTTAAAATGGTGTCTTGTGCTAATTGGAAGTTCTCTTGAATGCTGGTTTAAATATGACCATAAGCTTGTTTAGAAAAAAAGTATTCCAATAGAGGATGAAAACCTTCAGTAACCACTCACACAACTAGATCAAAGATAAAAACACCAATGTGTTTATGTGGTAAAACCCTTGTGGGGAAACATCGATGGCCCCAACCAACATTGCCACTTGGCGCAATTTATTGATGCTAAAGAAAATATTGCATAGATATTTACAAGAGCGTTTCTCACAATTGATCATCGACAAATGACCAACCATTCTCTTTAAATATAGAGCATGGATCAATGCAACCATTAATATTGAGGATAATATGAACGTTGGATCGCTCTATGTCAGGAACATATTGTGATCGTGAGATTACCTAACTACAAATGCATACTAAATAAACACACTTTTACCTAATGACACATTAGACCAAGTTTATCTTAACTACCTCCTAAGTGTCTAAGTATACTAACATCCCCCCTTAAGAACAACTTGGGAGAGGATTGAAGGATTTACATAGGTGATACAATAGGAGAAGGAAGGAGGCATTAGAGCCTACCCCCCATTAATTGTTAAGGTTTGAGATATTATTAGGTTTCTTTTCAATTTACTAGATAACCATAACATAGATAAGATCATTAAGAGAAACACAACATTTATCCCGGGAAAACCTCATGGGGGAGAAAACCTAGAAAAAACTTCCTTAATATAGATAGCCAATACAATGCCATGACAATAAATCAAACACTAGAGAATATCCTCCACTGAGAAATGCACCTCTCTCTTCCTTCTTCTCCCAACTGCAACTACCAAAATTGTGCACTAAGTGAGCGAATGAGTGAGTGATCAAATGAGGCGTTGGCTTCCTTTATTTATATAGGCTGGCAGGTGTTGGAAGGTGTCCCTTCACTGGGCAGATCCGACTTGTCTTCTTAGTGGTTAAAACCACTTTAATTATCTTGGGGGACGAATTCTCAATTTGCATAATATATTTAGGGTTTGACCAATCCACAAAATGGGATTTGGTCAATTACAATGTCTGACATGATCAATCCACAAAAGGGGATTGATCTAATGAATAATAAATCAATAATAAATAGAATACTCTTTGCAGTTACAATATTTCAACATTAATGATGAACACCTGGACTTCTAACATAGATCAAAGTATGGAAAACTTTGCTTTTGTAAGAAACTTTTTGAAAATGTCTACAAATTGATCTTCTGTAGGTCAAAAGAGCACTTCAATAACTCGATCATGATTGAAAGTTTTGATGAAGTGCATGTGTAGCCCGATGTGTTTGTCGAACTGATGTTGAAATGGATACTTGGCGAGCATTATGGAACTCTGATTTTCACAACAAAGGGTGTTCAAATGTTGTTGTTGGAATCCAAACTATGAAAGGATTTGTTGAAGCCACATGGATTTTTTACTTGCATTAGCCACTGCTCGGTACTCTACTTCTGCGAAAGTGAAATATCCTATTGATTATTATAGGCCCAAGTGATAGGTAGTGAGCTAAGGATGAAAACATAACCTAGAGTATATTTTCAATCATCAGGGTCTCCATCCTAATCTGAATCAGTGAAACCAACCAATAATGGAGTCCCCCTTGATATGTAATGTATCATGAACTGAACTGTACCTTGAACATACCGAAGTATCCTTTTAGATTATTTTCAAAGGATTTCATGGGGTGTTTGCATATAACGATAAAAAAATCCAACCATAAAGGAAAGATCAGGATGGACATGAGTCAAGTATAAGAGACTTCCAACTAACTGACGGTAGAAGGTGGCATCATCTTCATGAGAAGTACATGTGGCTACATGTTTTACTCTAGAATGGAAGGGAGAATGGGCTAGTTTTGAATCTTCCATGTGAAAGCGACGAAGAAATTCACAAGCATACTTAGACTGGGAAAGAATAATTCCTTCCTTGGTTTTCAATACTTTGAGGCTAAGGAAATAGTGAAAATGTCCTAAGTCGATCATTTCAAATCTATTCTTAAGGCTAGTTTTCACATGGTTTAAAAGTTTTGGGTCACTACCATTGAGAATAAGATCATCAACATAAAGAACACGGATTATGATATGGATTCCTAATTTCTTGGTATAGACAACAAGATCAAAATGGCATATATAAAATCTGGTGTCAAGAAGAAAGTTGTCCATTTTGGCATGCCAAGCTCAGGGATCTTGCTTAAGACCATAAAGAGATTTATTAAGGAAACAAAAAAGGCTAGAGTCATTCTGAGCATAGAGAGGAGGTTGTTTCATGTAGATTTGTTCTTGAAAATACCCATGCAATAAGGCAATTTTGAAAACTATCTGATGGACCTCCCATTTATGTGAGGCTGGAAGGGATAGAACAAAGCAGATCGAATTAATTTTGGCTACAGGGGAAAATGTTTCATTATAGTCAATGCCTTCAACTTGGGAGAAACCTTTTGAAACTAATCGAGCCTTGTGTCTTTCAACACTTCCATCTGAGGCATAATTAGTTTTGTAGACCCATTTACACATGAAAAGTTTTCTTCCTTTCGGAAGAGGTACAAGATCCCAAGTATTGTTCTCCATTAAAGAGAAATACTCTTCATTCATTGTTGTATCCCAATATAGATGACCTGAAGATTTTTCTAATGTCTTTCGACGTTGATATGAAGGATCACCGACAATATCATCAACCACTTCCCGTGTTGAATGAACCCATCTAAGAAGCAGTGGTGTTGGTGTAGGTTCATGTTCAATGGAATCATTTAGAGGAAGGTGAGCAAGTGGGCGTGGATTTTCATTCTCACTATCATCATTTGAATAATATGAAACAAAAATAGCAACAAAATATGACATAAAATCTGAAGATGTCTCGTAGGTCAAAGAAGGAACAAATGTCGAATTAGGCTCACATGGCAATATAATTTCATCAAATTTGACTTCCCTTCTAATAATAATTTCATTGGAATGATGTTGAAAAATTATATAAGCATTGATATCTTCAAAGTATCCAACAAAATACACTTCTCACTTTAAGGTTGTAAATATTTCCTTTTCTCACTGGGAATGTGAACCCATGCTACACTGCCAAATAAACGAAAGTGACTTATATCTGGCTTAATGTTAGTCCATGCTTCTTTCAATGTTAAATTTTTTAGAGCCTTTATGGGAGTACGATATAATATGTAATTTGCACAGTTAATGGATTTCACCCAATAATTAAGAATTATTCCCTTAGAATGGATCATACAATTAGACATTTATTTTAGTCTGTGATTCTTTCTTTCAACAACACCATTTTGTTGTGGTGTATATGGAATAGTGTGTTGCATTTGAATTCCCTGTGCAGTGTAGAAACTTGTAAAATTGTTCTTTGCATATTCATCTCCATTATTTGTTCTTAACCTTTGAAGTTGATGACCAAATTGTTTTTCTACAAGGGTCTTGTAGGCCAAAAACTTGTGAAACACTTCGCTCTTAAGTTTTAAGAAGTAAACCCAAGTGTTTCTAGAAAATTTATCAATGAAGGTTAAGAAATAATTGCACCTAGAAAAAGAAGAAGAGGAAAGTGGACCACACAAATCACTGTGAACAAACTACAAAGGGGCTGAGGCATGCCAAGAGGCACATTTGTTAAAATTTTCCTAATGATGTTTTTCAAGAACACAACCGGAAAAACACCATCTCTGCAAGAAACTAGAGGAAGACCAATCACCATCTATTGATTATATAGTTTTTATAATGAGCGATAGTTTATATGAAAAAACCGTTCATGCCAAATTTTTCTCTCAAGTCATCACTATGAGAAACAAAAAATGATTGAAAAGATGATGAACCAAAGTTGTCAAACTTGTATAACCTGGTAATATCATTAGAAATTCTAGTTTCAATAACATTCTTAGGATATTTTAAATCGTTAAATACAACTTGGTAAGGTGAAAAATATATGGTTTTATCTTCACTTGAATGAGTAATCTGATATATTGATAGAAAGTTGCAGGAAAGACTTGGAACAAATAATACGTCATTGATATGACTATTATCTACTTGAATTTTTCCAGGACCTACAACACTAAGATAGCTATCATCACCGACAAATATTTTCTTCGTGTTACATTCATTAAGAGAAGAAAATATGGCTTTATCCTTAGCCATATGATAAGATGCTCCAAAATCAATAATCCACTCATCATAAGAAGAAGTAGACGTTTCATAGAGGGAGAACCCATTAGAAGAAAGTGCATGTCCTTGAGAAGAAGAGTTAGAAGAAGAAGAATCAATACTAATGTTGTGATTTTTAATCGTTTCTTCCAAACCTTTCATCTTCTTAAAACATTTGGACTACATGTGACCATATTTCCCACAAATTTTTCAATGTCTATCAGCCTTCTTATTTTTAGATTTTTCTCCTCTGTCAACATTAGGAGCAAAAAATGGTAGATAGGTTTTGGGACCCTTGTTTTGCTTGTTTTTGTGGAAAGGATGTTGCTTCTTGGGATTCTTAGATTTATTGTTTTTCTAGACCACTAAGGCTTTTTTTTATGTACCTAAAGTGCTAATCAATCCAATTTGCTCAATATTATCTTTCTTTCACAAAAGGAATCAAGAGATGGTTCTTTATAAGCACTCCCTAGAGCTTCTCTGGTGGCATAAAAATTAGATACAAAAACATAATATGCACTACCTAGCTTAGAAATAATAGCTTATATGCATTGATCTTCATTCATATATAGTTCGCATTCTATACACAAAATTATAAGTGTTTTGAGCTTAGACAAGTAATATTCAACACAAGGAATATTTTTTTGACTTAAATTCATTAACTGATTTTCCAGCTAGTGGGCTCAAATGATATTATGTTCACCAAACACAGCTGCAAGATTTTCCCAATCTTTATTGGGGTCATCAAGTCTTTGAAGGTGAAACCTTAAATAAGGATAGATGGACATTTTGATTAGTCTACATGCTTCGTCATTCCTACTAACCCATTTGGAATAATTATCATAATCAATGGGTTCTTGTTATTTTCCCAAGGTAACCTGGGACAATCCTTTACTTCTTAATACATCCTCCATATAGGATTTTCATGAGAAGTAGTTTGTACTAGTAAGCAAAATATCACTGGGAGAGACATATTTTTTTTTTGTAAATAAAAATATTTATTACCTAAACAATATGTTGTAATCATACATAACAGACTCATGTATGGAGATCTACCACTTGTTCTACCAGTCAAGTGGAAACCAGAACATGTGGTGACCTTCTGTTTTGTTTGGCTCATGGAAAAAAACTGCCACCTATTCTGCCAAACAAATGGAAAACAGAGAAGGTCGTAGGGGATTGTAATGTCTAAACTGTCTAAGCATAAAGAGAGAATTTTGAACAAGAGAATGGAAACTTCTACTATATCTTTACAAAAATAGTGCATAATGCTAAAAGGAAAGGACTACACATCAGAAGAACTAGTGAAACTTGTGCCGGCATGAGTTCCACCATGAGGAGTGAAAACGTATGGTTGCGCATAGGTCAGGCACCACTGTTGGCTATGTGAACTTGAGAGAGCATCATATGGAATTTCAAGTCGGATGGTGAGAAGGGTATGCCTGTGTAGCTATTTCTGCATATCCCTGCACATCTCGAAGATGATTTCTAGATCCTTTGGCATGAGGAGACAGGTGGATTTTGAGTCTTGGTCTGGAGTTGAGGAAGGTGGAGGAGGCTCAATTGGGCAGTCAATCGACGAGATCTCTTCCTGAATTATGCAAGTCTCCCAGTCTGAGGCCAAATCTACAGCGAGGATAGAATGGATGGTGTTAAGAGAGTCATGGGGGTATGGAAAAACATACAAAAGGGAGTCTGACATAATGCTAATTGGATTTACTGGAATCTCTTCTTCTACAATAGCCATTAGAGGCTTGACATGCCCCCTAGCTTGACAAATCAGAGAGGTCGAATATTCCTAGGTGAGTCTGTAAATTCTACATTGTTTGGAAGTATAGTTGTACCATGAGGGCCCTCTTTTGGGTTTACCACACTCCCGTGGCATGGCGGTGGAGATAAACTAGACTCTGAGCGGCTTGAGAATTTGCAGAGAAGGGAGAATGACAAGAGTCGAGTGGAAAGAACCATAACATACCTGGAGGAAGTGGAGGGGCACCAAAGGTGATGAAATGACCTTGCACATGCCTCCTGTACCCATTGTCATCTGCTAGCCATGGTGCACTGAAGGAGCCATTAAATCTACACGAGGGAGTTGTTGAACCTGCTCTAAATTTATGTGAATGTTACCCTCCCTACGAGAAATGGAAGTGAGGGTGGAAGAATGTGATATTAATACTAGGATCTTCATACTAGTGATGTGGCACCCCATCTGGGGGAGGGAAATCACATTGAGTGATTTCCATGCACTGGAGCAACAATGGGAAAGCTAGGGAGATTTGAGAATCCATTTGGATCTTATCCTACTTTGAGATGACACCTTAATTAGCTAGGTGATATGATACTTTGTTGACCTCTCTTTTTATGTGGGAGGGGATGAGAGTGAGGGTGGGTCATAGAAGGTTTTTGAATTCTTCAAGCAAGCCTAGAAGCCTCCATCTTGGGGATAATTTTTATGGAATGGAACCATTGATGATTTTTCAAACGAACGAGATTATCATTTGGTAGTCCCCTTCCACAATGAGTTGGCTTATGTTGTGACAGGTAGACAATTTTACCCCCTTGATGAGACTCCACATTTTTGTTGCATTGTTTGTGTTGAGTCTTAAGTGTCCTGCTATGATGTGTAGAATTAGTCCAGTACTATCTCAGAGAATGACACCAAATCCTACTGGTCCTGGATTTCCCTTGGAGAGCCATCAAAATTTAGTTTAACAAATCCTTGAGGGGGGGAGATCAAGAGGAGGGGATGTGAGTATGAATGACAGAAAGAGGGGGGGTATGGAGAGGGAGAGTAGGGCGATTCAACTACCACAATGAGAGGATGAGGATTTTTGGTGGATTTCATTGAAGATCTTCCTGTATCCAATGGCCAACTCTAATGGTTTTCCAAATAAGTGTAATGATATTTTCCCAGGTGGTGAGGGGGGGGAGGGGGGGGGGCGATGGTAGTGGAAGAGTCTTTTGTTTCTCTCTTTCCAGATATGCCAAACAATGAATCCCGGTATAGTTTCCACATGTGGTCTAAAATTGGGCTTTGATAAGTTTTCAACCCCCAATTTTCGATAGTACTTACAATGTTGTCAATGTTTATGTTGGTGCGACGCATTATTTGGGCTGCCAGATCCCAAATTGCCCCACTATGAGGGCATTTATTTAAAATGTGCTCCATTGATTCCTCCCATTTCCGACAGAGAAGGCATATCGATGGTCCTACAAATCCCCTCTTCCACTGATTTTCCCAGGTGAGGATGCAATTTTGGGCCATTAGCTAGAGGAAAATTGAGATTTCGGCCAAAATTTGGAATTCCATATGGTACTCTAGATGTGTTCTTTTGGTTTCATGTGGTAGTTTTCATGAAGGTAGTAGGATTCCTTTATTGAGAAGTTTCTTGTTGGCAAGTGTCCCCACCTAAGGATGTCTGGTTCTTCACTAATACGAATCTTCTATTGCGAGGCTATTGCACACCAAGGTTGTGTATCACTATCCTCTGGTATGTTAGGTTAATGAGGTCGAGTCTTCCATATGCGCCAGGGGTGGTGTTGAGAATTTTCCTACCAAAAATCCGTTATATGAAGTGTATTCTTGCATTGCAATTGCTGGTGGAGGGGGCATAGCTATTCTATTGAGTGCAAAGGTGGAAATTGATGCCAGGAGTCCTACCAGAATAGGGACCCCTCTCCATTGTGAATCTCCCAGAAAGCATATTTTTGTATGAGAGGGCAGTTGCACTAAGCTGCATTCCATATGTTGGAGCCTTGGATCTGGTTGTTGAGTCATATCAGGAGGTCCTCATTGGTGGTCAGTACACATTTGTTCCTCCACATTCTAGTCCATAACTCTGTGGGATTTTTGAGCCAATGCCACCAATTCCCCCCCCCCCATTATGCGATTAATATTTCCCAGACCCTTCAGACCCAGTCCACCTATGGATTTCGGGCGACAGATTTTGTCCCAACCAACTAGAGCCTATTTCTTGTCAGGATGGTGTCCGTTCCAAAGAAATTTTCACTGCATATTCCTGATGGCTTTTATGACTGACTGTGGCACTGCTAAGGCAGTAAAGAGGTAGGTCGAGAGAGATTGAAGAACTGATTTCAGAAGGACTAGTCGGGATGCAAGATTGAGAGATCAGAAGGTAAAATTGTTTATTCGATTGGAGATGGATAGCAGGAGGTTGTCTCGGGAGATGTTGCGAGTGACTGCACTCGTAAAGGGTATTCCAATATAGTTGGACAGAAGGGAGGTCTTGGGGATACACAAAATTATAGAGATGTGGGTTTGGACCACCAACGAGGTGTTGAAGAAAAAGAGTTAGGATTTTTCAAGATTGAGGGAGGTCCCCAAAGCATCAATGAAGTCTGTGAGGATCGAATTGATTTTTTTGGCCCCCTGGGCGGTGGGGGTATTCATTAGCAAGGTATCATCCATGAATTGAATATGAGAGGATTTCGTATGGATATTGTGAAGGGGTGGGACCTTGAGGGAACCATCCTTAATTGAGGCATTTATGTAGTGTCCAAGGCTCTCATCCATGATGACAAAAAGGAAAGGGGAAAGGGGGTCCCCCTGTCAGATGCCTCTGGTGGGGGAGAAGGGATAGGAGGAAACTCCATTAATCAGAATGGACTAAAAGGATAATGAAGTGAGCTTCATGATCCAGTATATCCAAGCCTTGTCAAAGCCAAAGGCCTCAAGAAGGGAATTCATGTATTGCCAAATAATTCTATCAAAATATTTTGAGAGGTCCAATTTGATTAGAATACCTGGGGTGCGAGTTGATTTGAGAGAATGTATCACCTCATGTGCTAGAATAACAATGTCCATACTTTGATGCCCCTCCACATAGCTTGATTGTTCCTTGGAGATGATGAAATGTTGGACATGTTTGAGCCTTAAATCTATTATCTTCATGATGATTTTGTATATTACAATGCATATAAAAATGGGGTGGAACTAATTTGGGTGGGTAACCCTTTATTCCATTGGGATAGCGTGAGGAAAGCAGAATTGAAGATTGAGAGGACTTTTCATGAGGTGCGGGACTCCTCAATGAGTTTCCAAACTTCTTCCTAGATCATCGGCCAACAATAGTGAAAGAATTCGGTTGTGAAGCTGTCAGGACCTGGTGCCTTCCCCAGAGGAATTTCTTTGACTACTTGGTCCACTTCTTCTTATGTGATTGGCCTCATTAGTGATTCATTCTATTCCGTCGTGATGAGGGAGGGGATGTGCCAAGTTATCTTTCTTATAGACTGTGTTTTTTCCATGATGGGTTCTCATATGAGGTATTTGTAGTAACTTACGAGCTTCAATTTTATGCCTGCATGGTCCATAATGTGGTTTCTGTGAGTGTCCTATAGCTCTCTGATGCACCATGGAGTGATGGAAGAACTTGGTGTTTATCTCTCCCTCATTGAGCCATTGTATTATGGATTTCGGTCTCCAAAGTATATCATCTTGTTTTTTTCAATCCTCCAGCTCTTCCTGGAGATTTTATTCCTCCCTTCCAAAATCTACCATCCACCCTTACAGAATGAATTCCTTTTGTAGATCCTCCAAGCATTGCTCAATCTCCTTTTTTTTTCTGGAAGATGTTTCCAAAGACATTTTTGTTCTAGGTTTTTAGTTGCATTTTGAAATTCTTCAGCCGCTGCTAGAACCTATATATGTTTGTTCCATGGGAGATCTCATCCTGCCTCCACCAGAATTGGGAAAGTTCCTGAAAATCTGGGTGAGTGAACCATAATTGTTTGAAGCAAAAGGGTTTGATCTTGGGTGTTGCTCCTATGTATATCCAGAGGGAAACTAACCAGTGGTACGAACTATATTTTGGGAGAATATTTTCTTTTAACATTGGATCCTCTAAAATTATTGATTCTGAAATGAAGAAGTGGTATAATCTGTAGGCAACATGTTGGGGGCCAGATCTCTGATTAGACCAGGTGAATATTCCATTTCTGGTTTCTATGTAAATGAGTTTGAACTGGTCTATTAGTGTTAAAAACTTACCACTGTCCTATTCCAGTCGCTTTGTGCCTCCACTCTTCTCCTCTAGTGTGAGAATGATGTTGAAGTCTCCCCCCACTATCCAACACACATAACCTATTAGTGAACTTACAACAGATATACTATATAGGAAAAGGTCCTTGTCCTGGGAACTTTGCGGCCCATATGAGTTTGTGAGCATGCCATCCTTGTTGGAGCCCAAGGCTCGAAAATGGACTGTGAGTGTTCCAACTATGGAAAAATGTTGATCGATGATGAATGAGGTAGGGTTCCAAAAATTGTGAGACCCCCTGCTACGCCATTCGAGTCTGTGTGAATTTAGTTACAATTCCTCCAGCATTTATGAAAGATTTCCTCTACTGCTTCCCTAACACTTTTAATTTCCTATAAAAGGAGAATGTCTAGATTCTATGCAACAATATTGTTTCGAAGGATTCATTGTTTGGACCTTCCATTGAGCCCTCTGATGTTCCAAGTGATGATATTCATCATATGGATTTAGCTGGGGGATAGAAGAAACCTTCCGTGAGATGGCGGATCTGTCCCGAGTTGAGCATATAATCTCCTACCTCTTTGATCAGTTGATGTGATGATTATTGGCCTTGTCGCTTTCCTTCACAAGGTGCATGCCTAGGGTCTGGTGTTGGATTTGAGGATATACCCAATCGTGAAATGGCTCCTGTATTAGAATCAATGAATACTTTATGAACCTTTCTTAATTGTTCAACCAAGATGGTTTGCAACTCCATCTTGTTGAAGGATTCCTCAAGTTTCTCCAGGTCAATGTCAGCAAGATCCTGATCCTCCAAATACATGATTGTGTCCCCTTGTCCTCTGATTTTTTATCCTCATTCTGTTGAGCTGAGGGATCTGTTGTATAGTTGTTTTAGAATGCAGCTTGGATTTTCCTTTATCCTTGTCTTATTTATTGTTTTATGCGGATTTTCCACTTCCACTTCTTCTGAGAGTTGGTTTAAGATATCAAAAGAGTTGTTGGTGGGAATATTTTTGTTTCCCTCTTGAATGTGCTTCTTGGGGGGTTGTTTTTTCCTTCTTGTGACCTATGTGAAGTCATCCTTTTGTTTTCCTTCCCCTATGTTTAGGGTTTGGGAATGAGAGGGAAGTCACGGAAGAGGTGATTGTTCTCATGAAATTTCCTGCAATGGAAGGGGATGTTCTCGTAGTCAATGGTCTAGATCCATTCCTTGTCCTATTATTCGATAGTTATTGAACCTTGTAGGGCCTACGATATATCCATGTAGACACATATGCGAACATAGGAGGTGTATTTACTTTGTTTTTTCACCTATGAGGATTTTACATAGTGCCCTACTATGTTTTCTATGCCCATGAGGATTTATTCAAACCAAAATTCCTGGGGTAAGGAGTAGAAGTGGATCTAGACTAGTGCCATAGTAAAATGTTCTTTTTTGTTGCTAAAGTGATCTGTCCAGAACCTAAGGAAGATCCCTGCAAAGTTGTAAAAATAGGATCTACTCTCGAAGATCTAGTCCTTGTCCTCCAGATTGTAGAAGATAATCATGAAGAAACCCTTGGAGCCGAGTTGGACCTCATAGTCCCCCTTTGGATTCCACCATGTTTTGATCCAATGCATGAGGTCTCTTTCCGAGGGCCAGAGACCCAAAAAATTCCTGATCAGGGCATGCTCTTTCATGAACTGAGTGTGTTCCCCTACCCTAGTCTATTTGATGATATATTTGGGTGGTTTATCATATTGGGGGATGCTATTCCCCAGTTCCCATCCTCCATACACGTTTGGATGAGATGTGCTCATCTCTACCTCCATTTCCTTGGTTAAACCTTGCTCTTTAGTTAGGATCTGTTCGCGCAGGTGGGGCAACGACTCAAAGGCCAGTCGCTTATATCTTATCCCTGCTCGGTCATTTGCTGCAACATTTCTGTTTGAGGGGGGTTTCACCCCTCCCCCTAGATCCATTGCCAGAGCTCTGGTTATATGGCCCTGTATTAGTCTTCCTACTAATATACGAATGTTGCAAATGTAAGAGCTAGGGTATTGCAGCATACAGAGATAGGGTTTCATCAACACATTTCCTGCTTCCTCGACTAAAACCATTTATCCACCCCTGGGAGAGACATATTAAGTATGCAGAGAATATGGATTTAGAATATGAAAATGATATTCTGGATGGGATTCTCTCAGAAAAATAGGTTGTTTAAAAAAACAGGGCACTCAAAATGGACTTCAGATGTGAAAGTTATGCACTTTTGAAAAAAGGAATAAATAGTAACCAAAGAGCCACATGGAAAGTAGAAGTTGATCCATGTGGTGATACCCCTCCTTCTAATAACTTCACTTTTACAAATAAGTTTCTTGTAAAGTGACCCACTTTTATAGAATAAGAAGGGATCATTTTTATGATGAAGTTACTTTATAAATGAAAGTTGCATGCAAAATAAATAAATTAAAATATTAAACCTACTTATAGTGATTCACTTTTATAATTTATGTGAAATACACTATACAATGGATGCATGAATTTAAAAAAAAAAGTAACAAAAAAAGGACTGAAGAACTCAAGTCCTCTTACTTAATACAACAACTTTTAAGCAAGTGAACTAGTGCAAAATACATATATTGTTTAGGAGGATTGGAGGTGTTGTTGGTGTTGTTGTTTTGGAAGACATATTTGGATAGCATGCTCATAAAAAATTCTTTTCACACAAGAAAAAAAAATATTCTCGATGGAAACAACTATTAGATATCAATTATCTTACCTGAAAAATGCAAGTTTTATCTTTGTTTCTGATTTACCGAGATCACACAAAGCATATGAAAAAGTGCATACATAAATGGGAAAAAACTTTCCGCCTTGTTTATAATTTTTTGAGATTGCACATAGCGTAGGGAAAATAGAATACACAGATCGAAAAGAGTAGAAACCTCGAAATAAAAATAGAAAACTGAAATAGAATCAAAATATTATCTTTGCAAAAATTTGAAAGGTCGTATTCAGGCTTTATACCTTTGGATTTGAGTGAAATGGTTGTATCTTGGGAAAACAAAAAATTTTTTGGAGTGAAACAAAATGCATTTCTAACAAAAATGAGTTCTCTGAATGCAATGGAATAGTTCTCTCAAACCAAAAATGTATGGAAATGGAAGAAACCAGAGATGCGGCAACACAGCTTCATGATCTGGATCTACAATAGGAGTGGGTCTTAAAATGTGTAATATCCTTCGGGAAGATATGATATGATATTAAGGTTTTACCATTTACTTATGTGTCTTTGTCAAAAATTTTGTATACAAGGTTTACTACTGATTGATAAATTTTAGCAAACAGTTTTCAAGTAATTCAATTATGGAAATTTCGTCAAATACATTTCTTGCAACCAACATATACATGATATATAAAAGAAACTAATGACATTTTATTATGAATGTGCATCTCCAACAAAAATATAAAAATCTAAGGGTTTCTATGCAACTGCAACATACCACCAAGCACCCAAATAACAATCACAACCTGAGAAATAATTGCAAAGTCTCTATTGTATCCGGTATTGAACTGTTCCAAGTCAAAACATGGCTAGAAATCCTCCCAAGTCTGCAGAAAGCCAACATATTTCCTACAAACCCTCTCTACTAAGAAAAACATCCTTCCCTCCCTCCCAAATCCACACACAATAGACACCAAAGAGCCCTCTTCTCACCTCCAAACCATCAAGCGACCTCATGTACCCTCAAAAATCCTCCAAGTGGGATTGTGGTGCTCTCGTAACCATGTTGCATTGCTATATGGGTGGCTTAACTACCTCAAGAACCCCAATCATTCTCTCCTTGACCCTTGGCTCGAAAATGGAGAGGATATAAACCCTCCTAGTAGTCACAATTTCCTCAATACAACCCTATGAACTCTCTATACATCCATAAATCAACAACATGGACAAATCGTCCCTTCAAGTGGCTCCAAAAAACTTCCAAACAAAAATAAATTGATTCCATGAGAAGGATTTTGAACCTCCAATATATCATTGCATGTGGACTAAAGACAAATCACAAATTGAAGCTCCAAATGGAAAACCCCAAATTGATTTCCCCCTATGTCTATATAGGGTGTATATTGCACCACCGAAACCAAACCAATGTTGGAATTGTTTTTCCAAATCCCCAACGAAAACCTTGGCTCCAAGAGAACTGAAATAGGAGATCAAATCATGATGAGGAAGGTGATGTGCTACCCTTCCTTTATACTTCTCTAAATCATTCTATATATTTCCCGTTTTTGACCAAATCAAATATGACCATTATTCCCTCGTAATATTTACTTAAACATTAAAAAGTAACTTTTTAATGTTTAAGTTATTAATAATTTATCTTTTACTTAATGTCACTTTAGACTGTGACATATTCTCGCTAGTGGCATTAAATCTAATTCCCTTTCCGTTTATCGACTATAGCCTATAGGAGTCGTATAGGCTACTAAGTCATCCTCTCTCATGATAAATTGGAAGGGAACATTGCATTCCTCACTTCCCGAGATTTCTTGTCCTCAAGGAACTTTGAATTAGGATGTTGTAAGATCTACTCTCCCTCCCAAATAGAATCCTTTATGGGAAAACCTCTCCATATGACCAGGTACTCCCAAATGAATCTGATCCTCAGCCTCCTCTCTCTGACATCAATAATCCTCTATGGAGTAAGAACCAACTGTCCTACCTCATCCAGTAGAGGAATATATGTCGAAGTGGTGGCTTAATGTCTGAACACCTTCTCGAGGAAAGATACATGGAATATGTTGTGGATATTTCTACCCTTTGGTATCTCCGAATTTCCTGATCACTCTGTAGGGTCCATAGAAAAGAAGCTTTAGCTTATCTATTCCACTCTTCTTCAATGGAGAATGTATGTAAGGCTACAACCTAAGAAAGACCAAATCTCTAACCTCAAAGATTCTCTCCACTCCATTCCTGTCTATATACATTTTTTGTTGATTCTGAGCAACCTGTAAGTTCTCCTTCAAGATTCTCAAGATGTCCTCGCTCTCCTACAAATAATATTTTTCCTTGGGGGCCTGCTCTCCCAAAATTACAAATTCATAAATGATGGGGCATCGTAGCCATATAATTCCCTTAATGGACTCATCCCTATCGACATGTGATGAGTAGTATTATAACCATAATCCCCAAGATGAAACCACTTTATCCATGCCCTCCAATGTTTTGGCACATAGTTCCACAGATATACCACTAGTTCATGATATCCATCTTCTCATCTATATGTGGATGATAGCTAGTGCTAGGTGTCAACTCTATCCTTGATAGACTAAATAAATCTTTCCAAACTGCATTAAGAAACCTATTGTCTCGGTCACTGACTATGTGTCTTGAAAGACCATGTATCCTGAACACTTCCCTAAAGAACATGTCTCCAACCTAAGATGCACTATACTCTAAAGGAATAGGAAATAAGTGTGCATACTTGTTTAACCTTTCCACTACCACATAGATACATTCCCTTCCCTGTACCTTCAGAAACCCTGTAATGAAGTCTATGGAAATGATTTCCCACTTTCACTGAAGAATAGGTAATGGATGGAGAAAACCTATAGGATGCGTGTGCTCTAACTTTTTCTGCTGACAAATAATTCACTCTCTCACATACCATAATACACCCTCCTTGATACCCTTCCAAGAGAATATCTCCCTCACATACCTATAGGTCTTCAGATACCCTAGGTTCCATGCAAGTGGTGCGTCATGTACTGCCCTCATAATCTTGTCCTTGAGTGTGGAATTAGGGACAAGATAGATCTTGTCTTTGTAGTAGATTATGTCATCCAATAATTTGTACCTATCATCTTGAATAATTCCTTCCATCAACTCGCAAGAGAATGTATTCTTGGAATATTCCACCAAGAAAATGGAATTCCAATCTATTGAGATTTATTTCATGAAGAAGGTTGCAAGTAT
Source organism: Picea sitchensis (assembly GCA_010110895.2). Classification (NCBI taxonomy): domain Eukaryota; kingdom Viridiplantae; phylum Streptophyta; class Pinopsida; order Pinales; family Pinaceae; genus Picea; species Picea sitchensis. The sequence goes on from SNQJ01S0147406.1 coordinate 21,318, forward strand.
CCCAGAATGGTCGTCAACAACTATGTTCTTCTTTCCCTTCATGTAGTCTATGTCAAAATCATATGTTGGTTCCTTACTCATGCATTTCTACTACCTCTCGTTCAAGTTCCTTTGCTTCAATAAATATCGCAGGCTGTTGTGGTAAGTTCTAACCAAAAAGCGTCTTCCCACTAGGTATTGTCTAAAATTGGCCAATGCATGCATGATGGAAAACATGTTCTTATCATAAATAGGACAAATATTCTTTGGTTCCCTCATGTTCCTTCTATCGAAAGTTATGGGGTGTTGATTCTACATCAACACTACTCATATCCCCTCACTAGATGCATCACATTCCAATACAAATGGTTGTGAGAAGTCTAGAAGTTCTAACATTGGGAAAGTTCTCATCACCTTATTCATCTTGTCAAATTTCTCTTGTGCTTCCTTTGACCATATGAACGCTCCATTCTTAGTGATATATGTCAGTGGTAGACCGAGTTGTGAAAATCCTTTCATGAATTTCCTGTAATAGCTACATAACTCGAAGAATCCCCACAACTCTGTAAGTGATATGGGGGTGGGACAATCTAGGATCGTTTGGATCTTCTCCTAATGCACCTTTACTCTTTTGACACCAATTAAATGTCACAGATAAAGGATTTATGTCATCCAAAACTCACAATTTTCCTCCTTGGAAAATAGTGATTGATTCTTCATAATACTAAGAATCTCATCCACATGCCTCATATGCTCCTCCTAAGTCTTGATATAGTTCAATAGATCATCAAAGAACACTAGTAAGAACTTCCTCAAATTCTTGTTGAAGATATGGTTCATACATGACTGGTGTTAGAATAAAAGATATGTGCTCATTTTTCCATAGACAATATAGCAATATTGTCACCCAACCATAGGAACGTAGCCACCCCCAAGCACCTTTAACCTTGTCAAACATAATAATTCTGGAAGCAAACCCTAGAACCAATAGCCAACCAAAGTAGCTTACTTCTCTCCAAATCTAGTGTATCAAACAAATAATCCAAACTATAACCAAGGCAGAAATTCCAAACCATAACCAAAGACCAAAAATCCCAGTTGCAGTAGTTGCAACTGCACTCCTTCTCCAAACTTTCACACTGTTTCCATTTTTTTGGGTGAGAGAGAGTGAACAAATGAGCCAAGACGTCCTCTATTTATACTAATATATCCAATGAATTCTCTGGTTGGGCCGACCTAGCTTTTTGGTAATTACATTTTCTGTTTATCTTTTTCCTATGGAGCCGACTTGTCTTCCTAGAGTATAATACCTTAATATTATATATTGTGTTGAGACAACATGTCTTATAGGGTTCTCACACATTTGTTTAGGGTTTCTCTTGCTTCCCAAAATATTCTAGTCTCGTCAAAGGTTACACATAGAGGTCAATACCTCCTACAACTACCATAATATCAACACTCCCTCCTAGCTAGGGAGGTATTAAAGAAATGGTCTTGAGCAAAAATTTACCATTCAACCGGTAGCATCATCACAACCACACATGCTATCTCATGATCACTTAGATCAACTCATGATCAACATCACCACTATTATTATCACATGATAGCATCAACTGCATCATATCTCGAAGTCATAATCCATATCAGTAATCATGCATGATGTTGAATAAGTCACTCTCTCAATCAGAGTGATGCAAGGACCATTCTTCTAATCCGAATATATTTCCTAGAGGAATGATTGTCCCAACAGATGTTGAAAGCTACACCATGGGATACAGAGACCATTCCTATAGGAATGGTAGTCTCAGACTATTTTATAATCGGGTCATATGTACCATAGAGATCCATCTCTACCCATATTCCCTAGAAAATATCGATCTCGTATCAACAACCCTAATCAGGACATCATGTCCTTAGGGGGAGGACTATTCAACCTGATTGGGCCAATAATTGTGCCTTAGGAAAATACTAGTCCATGATACGTCAACAATCTATCATCCTGGACCATTCTCCATAGGGAGACTGTCTGCCCACCAACACACTAATTATCCATCTAGCTGGCAATAACATAATATCAACTACTACAATGCCATCTAATAGAATACAACTGTGTCTATCCAAAGTAGTACACAACTACTACCCAGTGGTAAACAACCACTCCCAATATCACAGACATACTAACCAGTGACACATAGTCACTACCAGTGGATCAAATTCACCAAAGTAGCATACAACTATTGTCTAGACATACAGTCTTCTCAACAATCATATCATCTGATATCAACTTGCATAAATAATATCATGATACAAACTGAGTCATTTGGGCCATTCTTCCACTCACGTCTGTGAGATCTGGACGAGCATCTACCCTCAGAAAGTAAAACATCATCCATGGGCTATCTGGACTATTCTTCCCAAGCATAGAAGAATAAATGTTCTTGATTTCTGATCCTGGAATATTCACCTAGCTGGGCCATTCCTCTGGCACTAATCATAGTGCAACTTGGAGAGAATGAGTCTTCCCTAGGGAGTGTTTGTCCTTGATTGTTGAACCTGGACCATTCACCTAACTAGGCCATTCCTCCGGCACTAATAATAGTGCAACTTGGAGATAATGAGTCTACCCTAGGGAATGACTGTCATGCACCAACCTCCAAAACAGACCATTCCT
>SNQJ01S0147407.1:0-14947 GCA_010110895.2 Picea sitchensis
AAGATTACTTACACTAGGTTGAGTTTTCATATAATAATGGCTATCAATATTCATTGAGAGTGAGCCCATTTGAAGCCTTGTACGGTAGGAAATGAGATACTCCAGTAAGCTCGGACAACCCAACAAATAGAGTGGTACTTGGGCCGGAGTCGCTCAAGGACATCGAAGACCAGGTGGTCAAGATCAAGAAAAATTTAAAGGCATCTCAGGATAGATAGAAATTTTATGCATACAAGAATAGGAAAACTAGAGAATTTAAAGTAGGGGAGCATTTACTTTTGAAAATGAAGCCCAAGAAAGTCTCTTTGAAATTGGGTAGTTGTACAAAGCTAGCAACGAGATTTTGTGGTCCATTTGAAATATTGGACAGAATAGGGCTAGTTGCATACATGCTTGCATTTCCTTCTTCCATGAATGTGCATAATGTATTCCATGTCTCTTTACCAAAAACATATGTACATGATCCTAACCATGTTATTGATTGGCGTCTGATTTAGATAGAGATGGAGGGAGATTTTCAGGTTCATCCAATGTGGGTATTGGACAGAAAAGTCAAAATGCTTCGGAGTCGAGTTATAGAGCTAGTAAAAGTTCAGTGGACCTGCTATGGTCCTAAAGATGCTACCTGAGAGCATGAATATTCCATGCAGGCAGAGTACCCACAGCGTTTTGAATAAATTTGAGATTTTGATCTCTATTTTGTATATTCACTGAGGACAATGCCAAAATAAGGGGGAGGGGATGTAACACCCAAGGTTTTGAACCCCCATTTTAAATAATGTATTGTTACAATGTTGAGAGGCCAGAGTTCCCAAACAATTATTAAAAGTCTAGTGTGCTCAAGACATGTAATGTTTTTATCATTATTAATAATAAATTCATGGTTGGTTGCTAGGCGAACAAGGACTAGAGTTATAGGGGGATATGATTCCACAAGAGAGGGGGCTTGATGGAATAAGTCTTTATTCCTATTCTAATTACCCCTTTTTGTCTAAGGGAGGGGATCAGTTACGTGAGCTTCTTGGGGAAGGCCAGGAGGTTCTTGATTTCCCATGAGGTTACTTAAACCTACCTTGCATCTGATGGGGGGGGTTCAACTTCACTTATTTCATGTACATTCATTCATTTCCCTCTCGCACTTTCATGCACTCACTTACCCATTCACTAATCCATCATCATTCGTGTCTTGGCTTGGGAAAGGGAACTGAACTGTCGAAGAATTAGCCATGAGATAGTCAGTTGTAGTGGTCACTGGTGTGATCCTGCCATGACTTGAGGCCTACATGTCTGAGATGCATTGGCTTGTGTCTAGCGTTTCTCACAGTTGCAAGTCCTGAGAGTTCCATCATTGAGATTACAGACCAGTTGCACTCGAGCCCGAATAAGGAGAGGGACTACCTAAGGGACTGTGTGGCAGAGAAGGGTGGAGGTTCGTTCTCTCGGGTGGTGCAAGATGGGTAGAAGAGAGTTGGGTACTTGGATTGTTGTGAGAGATGGGAATTCTATGAGAGCTTGGGTGCGTACTGGTTTCAAAATCCAAGTAACACTCTGGAATCGTCCTTGTGGTTTCATAGCCCTAGCTCACGGGTGACGTTGTTGTTGAGTTTTGTGATAGTAGTGTCTACATTTGGGTGGAGCATCCTTGGTATGCGGCCAATTGGTGTCATCTTTCATAAAGATAAGTGCTCTCTGTTATGGTATCATTTACATGTATATGAATGCTTTTCCGTTGTATATTTAATTATTGTTTAATTGAATCTTTAGACTATGCATGCTTGCTGACTACTATTGTGAATGTCATTAAAGTATTTTATTTTATGCATCTTTAAGTTTTTTTAAAGTATCAACAAGAGAAAGAAGCCCAAGGGAGGGCTTGAAGGTAGCATGCCCCGGCCTGTAGGTGGTTGGGGATGTTACACTAATGTGACAACTTTACCATTGGTGTCTCTATATTCTAGGAAAATTTGATTTTTTATCAAATAAGAACTTGATCCTATAACACTCTTTGTTTGTAGGGTAAATATTTCGATAGGATTCTTTTATTCAACCAAAGATCTATATATTGATCTAAATATTTCTTTCTATTATTCTTGCATATCATCTATATCAGTTGAATACCAAATTGTCTTTACAATCCATCTCTATACAGGTCAATTGCGATAGGTCCAAAATGTTGTCACACTTAGACTTAACAAAAACTCAGTTGTCCTGGGACTCAACAAGACTCAATGACTAGAAAAGACTCAACAAATACAAAAATAAATGAAAATATAGTAATTTTTGTGCACAAAAAATATGGCGACTCTTAGAGAGTATGGAAAGTATCCCACAACTCTGGTGAGTGGCTAGTTTCAAGGGAAAGTATTAGGAAAGTACTCATCCCAACCAAGAATCATGAGTATTAGCCAAATCAACCTACATTGGTCCAAGCCCTTCAGCTCCCAAACATGTGGTTGAACTAGACTTGTTCATCTTGTTTGGTACCAAACTGACTGGTTTGGATGTCAAACTAATCACTTTGGTAATGAACAAGTTGAATTGGCTGGTTCAAATCAATTCTCATTATTAACCAACCTGTGGGACCAACAATGGTTCTAGGGAAGGGGAACAAAAAGATAATGGATCCGCCCCCCTCTGTGCTTCCAAAACCCTAAAAAGAAGTTATATAATGTCTCCCCCTTCTATTTCCCTCACATCTCTCTCATTGAGAATTTGTGAGCATTTGGAGATGTCCATGGAGGACTGACGAACACACCAGAGGAGGAGGCAGAGGGTGCTACTAATGATAGGGAGCCCAATATAGGGGATTCTTCTGATGAAATGCAGTTATTTGTTGTAGCTTATAGGTTTTAGTGTGATGTTTATTGGAATCTAGAGGTCATTTAGAGATTCTATGTTTACGTATTTCATTTCAGATATGTACCACACCATGTGCCATTTTTATATATTCACCTTTGCAGGTTATATACATGAGAAAACTTTTCATATTTTTTATCTAATGGTTTGGATTTACATTTATTTGAATGAATCTAATAATACGCATATTGTTTATTATATTTTTCATGTTTTATATATTTTTTAAGTAGATCAATTCACTAACACGGTTCAATGGCCAGTTCTAGATCAATCCCAGTCTAACCCTCAACCAATTCCAATTTAATTTCCATCTCTAATAACTTTGGTATTTAGTAATATTTATGTCTTCTACACAATGTGTTTTACCTGTTACCAGATCCACAGGGTCGTAACCTTGGATCTATGAATCCCTGTTTTGGATACAGATCCATAGATCCTTGATTCATATATAGATCCAATAGACCTTTCGATTACACATATTAAAACAATCTAGAAGTGGTTCATGATTTTTGGAGGCATATCCAACAACACTCAACCCCACCATGCATGGATCCCAAGGAAAACTTGATGTAGTTTTAGTTTTTCATTTTTTTTTGTTTTTTTTGCATTTTTGGCCACTTGTTAAAACCCTAAGCCCCCTAAAATATTATATAAGATAACCCTACTGCAATTCCAACACAAGAAATTGAGCGTTGTTTTTTCATACTAACTCAATCTTGAGCAGTCATATTGAGACGGATATTGCAACTGGTGAGTAGTGAACATGAGAGTCGAGACTGATATTGAGCAATGATATTGATCGATAATCTCATGCCTGAGTGAATGMGTAAGAGAACATTGTGTGAGTGAACGATATCTAATGTCGTTTCTAGTTGAAAACATCTAATGATTTCAGTTCTAATGTTGTGATTCATGAATGGTTTTGATTCTTAACTCTRAATATGTTTATTAAAAAAATTTAAAAAAATACTACTATTTTTTTTGTACTTGATGTATCCCCACTGTATCTTTCTCCTRGAATTTCAAAAATGTGACAAATCTATATCTGTATCATGGTAACTTAGTATTTTGTTTTTCTAGGGCAGGGAAATTKCTTTGCATGATTAATTTCATTGATTGTCCTCTTATATTTCTTATCGTTTTTCACACTAATTGGCATTATTAAGTTGAGATAAGTTGTGTTTATCCCTTTATACTTAAAAGTGATAATTACAACTGAGTGCATGAAAAGTTATTATATGTACATTTCTTAACCTTGTATGAATATGGAGTAAAAGTATGTTTCCAACTGACCAACCTCCTATCGACACACATTAACAGGCATCATCTAGCATTCTTCCAAAAAAAACCTACTTTTTGAAACATAATGAGACCCCTTCGAGAGATATTCAATTTACACTGTTGTTTATGTCTATATTTCAATATCAGGAGTGCATTCCAATGGTCACCTTCACATTTGTGTTTCTCCACAAATTTTAGTTTCTAGTAAATTTTAACCTTAAGCATAATTTCTTATGATTTTATTCAAAATTTCAGTCATTTACTGTCGAGGCTAGATTGAAGGGGCCCTATTTTGTAGTAAATGTGTTGCTGTTCACTACATTGTACGATCTAATGTTCAATGTTGTACTTGGGATGTAAATATATCTACAACAATTAATTATGATTACTTGTAGACTGATCAAAAGAGAACCATAAGAGCTAGTCACAAGTTTAAAAGTTAAAACATGTAAGGATAGTAGGAAGACTACTATAGCTCAAGATAGAGGAAGAACTACCGATGTGGCATTTTTTCCAGCCATTCAGACACAGTTCTAGGCATTGTTTCCAGCCATTCAGACACAGTTCTAGGTTTGACCCTTCACACATAGTTCTAGGTCTATTCCAACCCGATCTCTCAGAATCTGTTTCAAGCCCAACCCTTAACACACAATGCTTGAATATTTTATCCAGATGAACCTTCACAAAAAGTTCTAGACGTGACCCTTTAAACAATTTGGGTCTTCAACCCAATCCTCGGAAACAAGTTTTCATAGCCATATTATACTATCATCCTCTTGCAAATTCAATTGCATCAACAAAATGGACACACTGTAGGTTCTTAAGACTTATATACACAAGATAAATATCCCACAAGTTGACGGAATGACCCCCTCCCACGTGTGGTAGATAATGACATTCTGGCCTCTCAAGGACTACTGCTCCTATATAATTTATCCACAATATAAGTTGCATCCCCCTTCTCATCCCATGTCGGGTATATTTATTAGATAAGGGATCGTAAATGTGATAGATGATTGGTTTCCATAGAGTTCAATGTAAGGGACAAGGTGATGTTGTTCCCTTGTGGTGTACTTTTATATTGGGGTACTTAACTTTATATAATGGTGAAATTTAGTTGGGTGTGTGCCACTTCTCAAGACTCATCAAGTTAGTAAGATCCCCTTTCTCAGACTTAAACCATAAGAAATCAGATTAATTCATCTTTTCTCTGATCCATTTCACATCAAAATATTGGCCTCTTCCCAATTTGAATCTTACCTCAAAATTATTTCATCATATCCCTTAAGGGGATCCTTTCCCTTGAGCTCCCGACAAATTAAATTTTCATTATATAAAATTTTTAATTAAAAAATCATTTCTTCATATCCCTCAAGAAGATCCTTTCCCTGGAGCATCAATATTTGCAATGTCATGGTAGGGGTGTTACATTTTCAACCCACAAGATTATATTAGTTAATGAATAGATTCAAAACTTATAAAATATAGTGTTATATGACAAACTCGCAATAGTAATATGATTCATAACAAGAGGTATTAAAGCGAGGCTTCTTGAATTTCCATTTTAAAGGAGTACCATGTGTTTCTGTAGCCATAACTTTCTCCAGATAAATCCAAATTCCATATGGAAAATAATGGCATACAGAAAAATGAAATATTGTCATTTCAAAACTAAATCAGGCTTTCTCAAGGGTATATTAAGACAATAACAATTTTCTAGAATCATAATTCATCAATTTGAGATGTGTGGTCATAACTATTGGTTGTCAATACATTTAACAAAAATCTTTCAGTGACAAAAAAATCCTTTTGTATCATTTATCATTTAGACCTATGAAAATACTACATTGCATACCTATTGTATTTCCATTTGATGGAAAGGGACTTCCACTATCAACTAACCTGTGAATTTCATCTGCAATGTAGAAGCTAAAGAACCTAATGACTCTACTTAGAGAAGATTGATGTATTCTTGTAGCCCAACACATCAAGCCATTGTTTCCAACAAATAGATCACTTAAATAAGAGAAGAGCAGAGCAAGAAACAATTTACATAGAGTGGAACAATTATTGTTGTGTTAGCATTGCCAACATTAATGGGATGGGCCACCCACACTGTACATAGTACACATGCATCATCATCCTACAAGTAAATTAACAATAAAAACCAAGGAATCCACTTCAAAACAATCAAGGCCATCAAGTAATCCTAGTTCTGGAGTAAGGGAGAATGTTAACTTCTTAACCTTGAAACTTACACACCAAATCTTGCTCCCAGATTAACATATTTGTAGGCCCATGCTGTCCTTTAAGGACCATTTTTGGAATGTGGGAATTTTTTTTTCCTTTCTTCTCTATAACAAAAAAATTTGGGCAAACACCACAAAAAAATAAATTTACATTTAATTTCTTGCATCTGTGCGCCATCAAGGTCTCCAGAAATTCCACCTAGTTCTTAATGCATTTTTCTTTTACAGGAGCTCCATGGGGTATCCTTTTAACAAGATATTTAACTCGGCATTATACCATATCCTGACAGACTATGAGAATTTTGAATGTTGGCATACAGTAGAGAAAGAAAAACACGGAAAACACAAAAAACCAAGATGAGACCTTGGGTGATTCATATGAACTTGCCCTAATTTTGATGGTGTCTTTTATGAACAAAAACTTCAAGTTTTTTTTAAATGTACATTGTTTCAACAATCATTGTGCACGTGTTACATACCTTCTACTCAATATATGGATATACATAACTTATTCTTTGATATAAGAAACAACAATATATATAGATAGCTATGACAAATAAAGCTTCTTGGCACACAAACTATCCACAAATTGACAATGTGTGTACAGAACAAGAGGAAACATTTATTTTTATTTTTTCTTCAAAATAACAATAGGTCGTGGGTCTTCCAACATCTCTCTCATCGCTGATATAAAATAAATGTTGGATATATATAACCCTCATAAGTTGTTCGACATTCCTCTTCTAACGTACCATGAAACACCCCTCCCGTCGTTGATATAGTGTAAACGTCAGGGATATAGGCCACTCGTCAGTATTGCGACATCCACTATGGTACCCGCAATGTCGCATGTACTATTTCCCTTGTTGTAGTTGATGTTCCTCTTTTGATGTACAATGAAACATCCCTCCCATTGATGATATAGCGTAAACCTCAGAGATATAGTCCCCTCGTTGGTMTTGCAAYGTCCATTGTGGGTCAGTGATGTCGCATGTCCAACTCAATGAATGTTTATTTTGCGATGGTGTAAACATCATAGATATAGGCCCCTCTTCAGTCTTACGACATCCCTTGTGGCATCACAAGTGAGACGTTCTAGCAYCATGGTTGCGACATCCATAATGGGCTTGGAAAGTGAAAGTAGAGATGGCACRTGTCTGCTAGAAACGTCGCATGAGAGACAATATCTATGTCGTCGGTATAACGACATCATGTAAAATGAAATTTGAGGGGGTCCAATGTTTGTCATTCTCCCGATAGTATAAATTGGAAATTACTTTGAACACGTGGTCATAAAATGACCCAAATGTACTAGTGTCGTGAAAATAATCCATCAAGGGATGTGCACAGGCATGTATATATACATGTTACACATGTACATAGGATATTTTTATTCACGTCTTCAAATTTATATGATCTTAATTCATTTTCATGATAGATTTCAAGTTAACAAGTTGTTGTCTTGTGCAGGTTTTTTTGGTATGTTGAAAACCAATATGTAAATAGATCAATCCCATATGAAGTCGGTATAATACATGGCACACGAAAACTGCATTTAGTTCAAAAAAACATTATCAAAATGTGTTTTCATTTGATAGAAGAAATGAATCTTATTTTCATTCAGTTTGCGTAGAGGACACAAAATCCAGAGAGATTTGCGAAAATGAAAATGTGGAATATGTAAAAGCTTGGAGGCATACCGAACTTAATATAAAAGGGAAAATTCGACTTGAAAGCTCAGAGGATATGGAATCAAATGAAATTGTAGTGTCGGTTGATGGAAATAGAGTTTCTGATCTTGTTAGAGAAGGTAATTTTTATGTTTCAATTGTTTGAAAATATATTTTTTAAATATTTAAACAACTTGTAGATGTACTTGTAAGTTGGATATATAAAATTTATATATAGTAGATGAGTTTAATGGCATGTGCATGTGTTTTAATCTAACACAAACTTCTTGTTGGAACATATCAAATTATTTGCAGCATATGTCTTTGTTGTGGTTGCACCTATAGACACCACTGCAAATGTGAAATATTATTTGATGTGATGAATAGAACAAAAGATGAGGTTATTATAATATTTTTATGATAACGGCTTTATATATGAAAGAGGATCCATCATATTGAAAGGATATTTTTTTCAAGAAACTCATCAAACCAATAGTCATGTTCACTTTCAAGACTATCAGTCAAATGTCATAAGTTGTCAATATAGTCATTTGGCATGTGCAGTGCGCATAAAGTTAAAAAAGGTTCAATCAAGAAAAAAAATAAAAGTTATAAAATGGACAATGTCAAAATCCAATCATGAATGAATAATTGAAGATGGCATACCATTACTATTTCTTTAAACAAGTGGCATACATTACAAAAATAATTATTTTGCATTGAAAGTACGCGTATTTAAGAATATCTAGGATTTTGGAATCATTTGGTTTAGTTTACTTTTATGGTCCATACAAATAAGGAACCATATTTTTTGTGTATTATAAAATTTACGGAGCCTTATTTACAATTTTGTTCATAAAACTAGATCTAAATTAGTCAATTCAAAATTATTAAATATTCAAAATTATAAAGTGCTAGAATATCATGTCTAAGAATGCAGAAGGGGAGTAATAACATTCGAAACTTTTGTGTCCCTTTTCATGTAATTCCTCAAAAATTGAAGATACCTTGCATTTAATTCCCAAAAAATTGAAGATCGCTTGCACGTAATTATAGTGTCAATTGCAGTTATAGTGCCAGTTACAGTGCTAGTTGCATCATCAGTTGTAGTGCCATTTGCAACACCAGTTGCAGTGAAATTTTCTGTGAGGAGGAGAGTATGAGGAGGAGACATTTTCATATCATGGATCTCATCTACCTATGAGGGTGAGGAGCACAACCATGAAAGAGGAGACATAATAATTGAACCTTTCTAGATTGATAGTGATAGATGAGATAGAGGAAACATAGGAGAGGATTTGGATCCCACTATGAAATATCTATGGCACATAAGAGTGTAATTCAATCCCCACTTGATGTGAAAATTTAATTTTATAGTAAATTGTAGGGTAAAATTGATTTTAGGGTAAAAATGCATGAGAATGAGGACATATCTCCAAATCATGAGAGTTATATACAAAATACCTAAGTCTTCATGAAAATTGATAGTGTTTGATGTCTATTAAAAAATCTCACCTTTGTGAAAAAAATTAAATTTGGGGTTTATTAAAATAATCCTAATTTAGTGGAAATAAACAATTTTAATGGTTTTGGTTGGGATTGAGATAACTTTCAAAGTGGTTTTTTCCTTGTTCTAAGGATTTTCCTACAGAAAAACAATATTCTTTGTCTTTGGATGTTTTATTGTTTAATTATATATCCATTAAGACATGAAAATATTGATATGGTAAGAAGAAACTATTTAAAAATGTAATGGTGTCTTATTAAATTCATAAAATTGGTGTACTAATCTAGCTTGCACTAGGATTCAAGTCTCAAAATCAGCATGATATTAAGACTTCAAGCATACATTACACCTTGTCCTAGATTATATAATATTTAAGCATGATATAATGAGCCTCAGTGAGTTAATATTTATGCATGATGTAATGAGCCTTAGAGATTTAATATTTATGCATGAGCCTTAGGGATGCAATATTTATGCATGATGTATTTAAGCATAAGTCTTTATAAAGTGAAAAATTGGATTATGAAATTGTGAATATTGGTTTTCAAAAGTGTAAATTTCAATTCCAAAAGTATGAATTTTAAGTAATTTAGAATCCAAAAAGTGTGAATCTTAAACTCCAAAAGTCTCAATTTCATTTATTTTTATTTTTTTTGCGAATTTTGATTCCAAAAGTTTCAATTTTATTGCTTCATTCCATACCTCTTTTTCATATGAACATTGTACAAATAAATGGTTTACTAATTCTCCATCCTTTTTACACATTATACACCATGTTGGCCCATGACATTTTTGTTTTTTACCATTATCCTAATTAAGAATTTTTTTAGACATCCTAAAAAGTGTCAATTTTAATTATGAAATTGTGAATTTTGATTCCAAAAGTGTTGATATTAAATTGATAAAATGTGCATTTATATTTCAATATATTTAATCAAATTATTTTTTAATATATATATTAAATCTAAATATTTTTATTTGTAAATACACATGATTACATTACCTTACACTATAAAAACAAAGCAACGCATGTCTGAGGATGCACCAAGACTTGCCACCTGTCCTGCCACATATGTGGAAACCAGAATAGGTGGACAACATTGTTAAAGAACCAGAAAGCGACACTTGTCTGAAAAAAACAAAAGGACTCGCCACTTGTTCTTCCACATGCATGGAAACCAGAACATGTGGTCGACATTGTTCAAGGACGAGATAATGAACCCGATTCTAATTGCCACAAAAACCTTGTAGCTAAAACAAAATAAATTAAAAGTAAAGAGACTAGACATGAGGCAAACTCAGGCATCCATCCTGGCTAATTTTGAAGGCTTATGAATGACAGAATTTCAGGCAGTGGATTTTATGATGCAGGAGCATCGCAAGCAACCAGCCAAGCGAGCATGAAGGTAGAAGATAGTTGGAAAGTGAAACATACATTTTACACATTTTGGAATTTTTTTTGAAGCATTAATGTAATGGTTAAAAGGAAGCGTACTTGCGTATTGTAAATAGATCATGAGCAATTCACTCTCATCTGTAGAATGTAGAGGCATTTATGCATAGTTAATGAAAGTAGGTAAGTTTGAATTAGAGATTAGACAGTTTAGAAGAACATGAGGGAAAAACAAATATAGACACCCTCGTCTTTGTATCATGGGATTTATTAGATCATTGTAGCATTAGCATAGAGCAAGAGAAGAGAGAGTTGTAGTAGAGAGTTGAGAAGAAGAACTCATGTACATGAGATTTGAATTAATATATGAAGCTTTAACTCAAATTCATGGTGTTATGATTTTTTTTGTTTGTACATGTTGAATGGTCTACTTACAGTTGTTTTATTCTCTCTGTCATGCATTTGTTGTGATGCTAAGCTGTGTATGTATGATTTCATGTTGAATGTTTGAAGTCTAAGAGAGAGAGAGAATGAGTTTCAATTGTTTCTCTTCCTGAGTGAGAGAATTTCATGCAAGGAGTGCAGTGAAATGTCCTCAAGGTGTGCGTTGACAAAGGTTTAGAGTTCATCTCTGAAAGCTCAGGAGGGATACCATTGTTCTCATTCCAGCAGAAATACAAGCAAAGAATAGGAGTCGTGCAAGGCGTGTGCAGGCTAGCTGAGTCCTTAGAAATTTGTTAACTAAGGTGGAAAAGAGAGAGATACTTTTGTTGCAGAAGGTGCATAGAGTCGAGAGTTCAAATACGCAGAAGTATTTGAAGGTCTTCCGCAAGGAGTGCGAGCATATGCCATTTTTTTTTATACTTGAATTTATTAGAGAAGCTCAGAATGGGTAGTTCTTTGAAGTATTCAAAGGGAGGCGAAGTGAAGTTGCTTTGCATAAGGAAGTTCATGGCGAGGGGACATTAGTTCATTTCGCAAAGGTTCTTGAGGGAAGAATCGGATGGTCGAAATTCTCTATGGAGAATCCTCGAAATCACATGGGTCGTTGGATCAGGAGGGTGACAGTCATCTGTTGATTTTGTATAGCCATTATTTCGGAGTTTGGAACTTTGAAAGGACAGAGGAAATAGTGACAGGAGGATAGCTCAAGTTTCGAAATCCGGGAAAGGTGAAAGGTGACGGGAATCCACGTCAGAGACCGAGGACAGTTGAGAGGACAAGTGGTGAGTTTTCATCAACAGTCGAATTTAGATTCCGTTGACTATTTCAGGGTTTGGGGGTTGGAGAGTCAAGAAACCTCATGATAGGATTCGCGAAATAGTGAAGTTTGAAACCTAGAAAAGGCGAAAAACCCATTGAGGAGCCAAAGATTGATGAACGTGTCAGGATTCAGAAATTCGGCACTTTAGGAGACAAGAGATGGAGGTTACTTGCTCTGGAATTACCAAAGTTGTGAAACCTGATATAGGAACAGAGGAGGAACGGTCAGAGATTTCAACGTTTCGGCAAGTGGAAGAGTCAAGAATATCGACATCTGGGATCGCAAAACCCCAAAATCGGAAGTCCTTTGTGGCTGGAACAAAGGTGTTGGTTAACCCTCAGTGTGGTTGTAGTGAAGATCCTGGGCAGATCTCAGGCCAAGGGCAGGGGGTCTGCGTCAATTGTGGTATCAAAGAACAGAACAATTTCTTTTCTTTCTGTAGCAAAGAAAAGAGAAATTTCTCAACCATGCCACCGAGAAGAAGAGACAGGCCAATGCCTAATCCAGTAGTGGAAAGAGAAATGTGTGAACTACGTGCTAGGCTTGACGCCATGGATACAACACATAGGTGCACATTCGACGTTGGAGATATCAGCGAGGCTGAAAGTGAAAATGAAGCTGGACATGAAGGAGAAAAAGTAGCAGTCGAGGATGCTGCAAATGAATGCCTATTCAAGGTTGTTGCAAGGATAGGTGCCAGGGCAAAAATGGAGATTCCCATGTATGAGGGGAACTTGGATGTTGAAGAGCTTCTAGATTGGATTAGAGATCTGGATAAATATTTTGCCTGTGAGGATGTCGAGGAAGATAAGAAGGTCAAGCACGCTATCACAAGACTTGAAGGGCATGCAACATTATGGTGGGATGAACTATAGGCTGAAATATGCTACAAAGGAAAGTAGAAAATCAAGATTTGGGATAGAATGGTTGTGAAGATGAAAGCCAAATTCATACCCAAGGATTATCAAATTACTCTATTTTGGAGGATGCAAAATTTGAGACAGAAGATGATGTCAGTGAAATAATACATTGAAGAGTTCTACAAGATAAACATCAAATAATGTCATTGGGAAAGTGATGATGAAAAGGTTTCCAGGTACATGAATGGTATATGATATGACATACAGGATGAGATGAGCATGATGACCCTTAAGAATATAGAAGATGTTTATCAGATGGCTCTGGAAGCTGAAGAGAAGCTGAGCCAAAAGAAAGGTCAGAGAGGCTAAGGTAGAATTCAAGCTAGAGGGAAAACAATTGCCCAAGATAGAACTCATAAATCTAAAGAAGAGGGGAAGAAACCTCAAACCCAGATTGAGAAAGGAGGAAGCTCATAGAGAGGACAGTATGCTGATAGAAATACGTTTCCTCATACCAGAGGAAGAGGAAGAGGCAGGGGTGGTGAAGTGAAATTTTTTACCTGTGGAAACAATGGACATAAATCCTATGAATGTCCAGATAGAAAGAAAGAAGGAAGTGAAACTCACATTGCCAAAGCACAATGATGAAATGTTGAGGCAGAAGATGTTGAGGGAAGAAGATCACTGAAGATGAGAAAATTTCTCTTAATGCCAGAGGAGGCAGAGAACCCAGCCCAAAGGAATAGACGTTTTTGGAATGCTTGCAAGACCAAAGATAGGGTATGCAAGGTTATAGTGGACAGTGGTAGCACAAACAATCTCATATCTACAGAGATGGTAGAAAAGTTGGAGCTGGAGACTATTGAACATCCAAGCCCATACAAAGTTTCATGGCTACAAAAAGGACATCAGGTAAATGTCACTAAACATTGTTTAGTTGAATTTAAAATAGGAGTATATAAGGATGAAATACTATGTGATGTTATTCCCATGGATGTTTGTCATCTATTATTGGGTAGACCATGGCAATATGACAGGAATGTGATTCGTGATGGGAGAACGAACACATACACCCTGGAGAAGAATGGGAGAACTCACATGCTGTTGCCGATTAAGGATAAAAAAGTGAAACCAGAGGTGAACAACACTGTACTTCTCATGAGTGGGAAGGAACTTCTTAAGGAGGTTAAAAAGAAGGAAGAGACACAATTTGTCATGGTCAGGAAGCCTAGAATTGTTTTAACCAGTACAAGAGTGGATGATTTACCAGAGGAAATCCAGAAGTTGTTGGGGGAGTTTGTTGACATAGTAGTAGACGAAATACCTTTTTTGTTGCCACTGATCAGAAGTATAAGTCATCAAATCGATCTTATACCTAGAGCTAGTTTACCAAACAAAGCAACGTACAGGTTGACGCCATAGGAGAATGAAGAAGTCAATAGATAGGTCTAGGATTTAATGGACAAAGGGTTGGTTAGAGAGAGATTGAGTCCATGTGATGTTCCAATAGTGCTCAGCCCAAAGAAATATGGAGGCTGGAGTATGTGTACAGACTCAAGGGAAATTAACAAGATTACCATCAGATATAGATTTCCTTTTCCAAGGATGGATGATTTGATGGATTGCTTGAGAGGGGATTTTTTTTTTCAAAGATTGATTTGAAAAGAGGATATCATCAAATTCATATGAGAGAAGGTGATGAATGGAAGACAACATTCAAGACAAATGAGGGGCTGTATGAATGGCTTGTTATGCCATTTGGCTTAACAAATGCGCCCAGTACTTTCATGAGATTAATGAATGAAGTCCTGAAGGATTTCATAGGAAAATTCGTCATTGTATATCTTGAAAATATATTAATTTTCAG
>SNQJ01S0147408.1:0-13710 GCA_010110895.2 Picea sitchensis
GTTGTGTCGGCCCTACTCTCACTGGTACAATCATCAATCTTCTTCTTTATGCCGATGATATCGTTCTTATGGAAAGGAGTCCCCATGATCTTGAAAACCAACTAAGAATACTCAAGGATTTTTGCTCCAATATGGGTATGACTGTTAATACCGATAAGACTAAGGTCATGATTATTAAATCCAATAAGATACCTTATGATACCCTCGTATATGACAACAACAACTTGGAGGAAGTGACTTCATTCAAATATCTTGGAATTGATATTCACCACAAACTCAATTGGAATTATAACATTGTGTAATATTCCATATGTAAAAGTATGTAGAACATAAATAAAATGCTAAAAATGGCAAATGAACAACAATATAACCAGAACAACACCACAATAAGACCAATATGAAACGTGAATAACACCATAAATAAAAATTTGATTACTGAGAGAAATGTTCACTTGCCTCTTCGAGGGGGAAACCTCCAGTCGAGCAGAGATTTATTACAATAATATCCAAGCTAGGGTTCTCATACCCTCGACTCCTATTTATACTAAATATGTCTATTAAGAGAACTGTCTAGAGGAAGATCCTTCTAGAAGCGAAAGCTTCTATTAGGTCTTCTTACATTCGATTTATTCTATCTTATTGCAAGGCCTTATTAATATTGACCTTTATTGCATCGGAATATATTGTTCTACCTATGTGAGGGGCTAGGTCCCTAACATGTACTCCCCCTTAAAAAAAGCCTTGTCCTCAAGGCTTGAGATGTGGAAATTGTTGCAGAATGGTCGCTGGTTCCCAAGTGGCATCTGCTGGAGTTGTATATTTCCACTGAACTAACACTTCCTTGATGGTTCGTTGATGCAGGCGATGCTCACACTAGTCCAAAACTGCTTGTGGTTGTAGCCAAATGGAGCCTTCTTCGTCCAACTCGGGAAGGTTGGTTTGAATTTGGCACTTAGTTCCAATCACCTTCTTTAAGCATGAAACATGAAAAATAGGATGTAGCTTAGAATGAATGGGAAAAACTAACTGATAGGCCACATGTCCCACACACTTGAGAACGGTATAAGGACCATAAAATTTGGCTGCAAGATTCTGGCAATGGTCGGCCTTGAGGGAATTTTACTTGTAAGGTTGGAGTCGAAGAAACACTTGATCCCCTTTTGCAAATTGACGTTCAGAGAGACCTTGATCTGCTTTTTTCTTCATGCGATTATGGGCCATGACCAAATTATCTTTGAGGGTACAAAGAATAGCCTCTTGAACTGTAAGCGTTTGGTCAACTGCCTGGACCTTTGAGACACCTGGTAAATATGAGAGAACTGAAGGTGGATTTTGTCCATATACTGCTTCAAATGGAGTCATCTGGGTAGTTGTATGGTATGAAGTGTTGTACCACCATTCAACTAGGGGTAACCATTGAGCCCACTGATTTTGATTTTTCGATGCAAAACACCTCAAATATGTTTCTAAACACTTGTTGACAACTTCAATTTGCCCTTCCATATGGGGATGATAATTTGTGCTGAGATGCAATTGGGTGCCTTGTAGCTTGAACAGTTCTTACCAAAGATTGTTAGTGAAGGTTGGGTCGCGATCAGAAACAATAGAATGTGGCATGCCATGAAGCTTGAAGACTTGATCCATGAAAAGTTGAGCCACAATGGATGTTGTAAATGGGTTTTGAAGAGAAGAGAAATGAGCATACTTGGAAAGGCGATCAACTACCACCATGATGACTAATTTATTGCCTGATTTAGGTAAGCCTGTAATAAAATCCATAGAGATATCCCTCCAAATAACAAGTGGAATCGGAAGCGGTTGTAGTGTACCAGGAGATTTGACAGTTTCTCCCTTGTTGCATTGACACACATCACATTCAGCCACAAAATTATGAATGTCTTGTTTCATACCATCCCAGAAAAAAGAACGTTTGACCCTATCATAGGTTTTGGTAAACCCGGAGTGCCTAGCTGTGGGTGTAGCATGAAGCTCAAAAAGTACCGTGGATTTAAGTTTTGATTGTTTACTTAAATACAAATGACATTTGTATTGAAGCTCCTCATGGAGCCAAGAGTACCCTGGGGAAACTGGGGAATTGGTCTGCAATTGTTGTATTAGATGCGAACTTTTGGGATCATGTAGCCATTCCTGGAGAACAGCTTGGAGCTAATCTGGTACAATGAAGGAGAGAGAAAAGAGGGAGCCTTCATCTTCATATTTTCGGGAAAGTGCATCCGCAACCACATTGTCTTTTCCTTTCTTGTATATGATCTCATAATCATATCCAAAGAGCTTAGTCACCCATTTTTGTTGCTCTGGGGAGGAAATGTGTTGTTCTAGAAAATACTTGAGGCTTTGATGATCTATCTTAATTTGGAAGCATTGCCCCAATAGATAAGGGTGCCACAAATCAATGGCATGCAGAATAGCCAACATTTCATTTTCAAAGATTGTTGTGCCCAAATTTCATTTAGACAATTGTTTGTTGGTAAAGGCCAAAGGTTGACCCTCTTACATAAGAACAACACCAATACCTTTCCCTGAAGCATCACATTCTAGGACAAAGGTCTTTGTGAAATTAGGAAGGGCCGGGACTGGAGTGGTGCACATGGCCATCTTCAAGGTTTGAAAATCCTGAGCAGTTGTTGGATTCCAAGTGAAAGAATTCTTTTTAAGGAGTGCAGTGAGAGGTGTTGCAATCTTTCCATAATTCTTAACAAACTTGCGATAATAGCATGTTAAGCCCAAAAATCCATGCAAGCTTTTGAGAGTCTTTTGGTGAGGCCAATCTTGCATAGCTTCAATCTTTTTAGGATCCACCCTGATGGTGTCCTTGCCAACAAGATGATCCAAGTACTCGACTTCTGAGGCGTCAAAAGCACATTTAGATTGTTTCAGGAAAATTTGGTGCTAAGAGAGTAGATGGAGAACTCGGTCAACATGAGTGTTGGCCCTTGACCATGTTTTGTTGATATTTGGTCAAGTTTGACCTGCTTTTGGACTTCGATAGCCTGTCGAAGGAGGAGCGCAAGACGAAGCAGAGATCGTGGGATATCGCCCCCTTTTTGGGTCCTTTTTGGGATGTGGTAATATGTAATGGGAATGGTATGTCGGCCCATGGGTTTACCCATGTTTAGGCCTATTTTGTAATATATAAATAGACGCTTAGGCTAGATACAAGGGTGGTGCATCTATGTGATGTGAATGTATGCTAAGTGAAAGTAGAGTCTGTAAGTGCTATGTGCATGACTATAAGAGACTTGTAGAGCTAAGTGCAGGTCCTTGTAGCAGATTGTGGAAGGCTTAGTGCTATAATGCAAGGAAGAAGGATCTAGCGAGCTACGCAGATCTTCTGTCCTGTGCGGAGTAAGGTTTTTGAGGCTCTGTGCTTGTAACGGATTGACTGGAGACAATAAAGAAGAAGAGTTGGTAGATGTAGCCCTGGGGTGGGGGTGAACCATGTAAATACTATGTTGTTATGCTATGTTCTTGTCTTAATGTGTTTATGAATCTCTTGCTAATTGCTTTGATAGAGATAGATAAATATGTTCATGATTTTTGCTAATGATGTGTAAGAATGTTAGATCTGACTTCTATGAATGTTCTTAGTGCTTTCTTATTCTAGATCTGATCCATATGTTTGTACTAAGTACTTAACTACATTAGATCAGTGTGAATGCTGCAAAGCTCTGTTTTATCAGCGAAGTAGGTATTGATTGCATATTAAGGATCTGATGGTGCTAAGTGCTCTATTAAGTATCATAATCACAGATCTATGTCCCAGCTAAGGTTGCAGACACCTGAGTCTCGCAACCACCCCTGCCTCTACCTCGGGTGAGACTTCATCTGCTTCGCAGGTGTTGCCGAAAGGGCTGGTAGTTAACGTTTTGTTAGTGCGTTGTTGTAGCGTTGAACCCTGGGTCTTCCCCTGTGCCAACAAATGGTTCCATTGTCGGGATCTGAAACTGTGATTGTTGGGAACTAAGAAAGAAGGAGCTTTGTGCAAAGATTCATCCTGAAGTTGTGAAAGCTCTGTGCATAGATCTGTCGCTCTAGTGGACAATATTCTACTTGATTTATAAAGATCTATGCTAAAAGAAAAAAGTTAGATCTGAAGAAAAGAAGTCAGATCTGAAGGAGAGAAGCAAGATCTGAAAGCTTTGTGCTCTAAGAAAGGTAAAAGTGAGAATTTATGATTAAAAGAGGTAATATCTGCAAGCTCTGTGCTCTAATAAAGGTAAGAATAGTGAAAATTTTTAGATTTGGAAGCTTTGTGCTCTGTAGGAGTAAGATAAGTGAAAATTTTTGTTTCTAGAGTATGGATCTAGGTATGTTTAATAGAGTCTGTCCTAGTTTGAAAACTAGGGTATTGATAGATGGAGGAAGATTTGATATTAATAGATACGACAAGAATAGTGAAAGATATGTTATACCTATGCATAGAAAGAATGTTTGGACTAACAAATGGATGCAATATCCTAGAGAGAATTTGTTGCAGGTTAGCTCCTATGCTCCTAGCGCACAATATAGGAGAAGTTGGGGATCATTTAAAAGAAAGAGAGGATTAACCCTCTGTTACAGCTGCAGAAGACCAGGACATCTTGATAAAGAATGCCCTAGAAGAAGACCTAGTTGTCTTTGTTGCAAAACTATGGACCATGAAGTGTTGGATTTCCCTAGAATGATTGCTAAAGTTGAAAGAATGAATCCGAACTAGGAAAACCCTAAGGTAGATCCAAAAATGGCAGAATCCTAGAAAGAATAAGAGAAAGTATTGTTACAGATGAAAGAAACCCTGAATGACCACCGACATATAAGCTTATCAAGGATATTCAAAGAAAAATAATGCATCGAAGAAAGAATAGGAGACTTCGACATTGGCTGTGTTTTGGATGAGGAAACACAAGTGAATATCATGAAAGAGGGAACTTGGGAAGCTATAGGGAATCCTGTTATGATTCCTTCATTAGGAGGAATAGGATTATTCAGAGGAAAACTAGTAAACCTATGTGGGAAGTTCACTCAGATACCTATGAATGACAAAGGAACTTCGACAAAAGAATATTTTGAGATTATTAAATTTATTGAAGACAACACCCCGTTTACCATGTTACTAGCCAGCCCTTGGATTGAAAGAGATCACGCCAGAAGGAAAAAAGAAGAAGCGGTGTTAGAACAACAGAAGAAGGAGTTA
The DNA here is from genome assembly GCA_010110895.2 of Picea sitchensis. Classification (NCBI taxonomy): domain Eukaryota; kingdom Viridiplantae; phylum Streptophyta; class Pinopsida; order Pinales; family Pinaceae; genus Picea; species Picea sitchensis. Next base: position 5,195 of record SNQJ01S0147408.1, read on the forward strand.
AAAGAATTCATGACTAGAAGGATCACACACTTGATTGCAGAACAAATCGAAGCTATTTAACACTAGAGACCCAGATGTCGAAGCTGTAAGAACATTAGAAGACCAACACAAGATTTAAGTACTTATCCCAAACAAAGAAGAGGTACTACCCCTAAATCCTAGGAAAGAATTTCAACATCGCGAAGTAACTATGTTAAGAGAAGATAGGAATCAGAATGGAAAAAGGCATACTGAGATGAATCTCACTGGAAATAAGGCTAGAAAGCTAAGTAAGAAGAGGGCTAAGATTGAAAAGTTATAGAAAGTCCCAGAGGGAACCTCAAAAAAGAAAAATTTGTAAAATTGGAGCTTCGTTGGGATATCAGAACAATGACACATGACACTTCGCCATGGCGAAGCAATATAGCCATTGGGGAACATTATAATCATTAGATCAATGCTCTGAACGAATAGAAAACCATTTATGGCCAGCCATCTTGCTATCCAACCATTGAGATTGTGCCATAACAGACAGAACTGAGTTAATGAAGACCTCATACCCGTTGGAGGCAACCCATTGTCGAGTTACCTATTTATCCCACCGTGCCACACACTGAGAACACTTTTTCCAATTGAGAATTTTAGCCTACAGACTATGTTGATTTTATACCATGATCATCGTGCTTCTGCTCTCTCTCGTTACTGTGTCTAAGCTACCCCTCTCGAACCTGAGATTGTTAACTCCGAGCGTGTATGTCGGACGAGTTGAGCGTTGCAGAAAGAGTTGTTGAGGAAGTTTTGATCGACTTGATGACTAAAAGAGTCATGTCGAAGAGAAGATTATCCACAGGTGTACAAGCATCATCCACGAGAGGACTACCAGCCTCTCCGTCAACTGCTCAAGCCAGACCATCCCGACCATTAGATGAGAAGTGAACTAAGCACAGGGATGATCTCAAGAATGCTAAGTTGATCTCAAGCATATTTCCTACTTATATACCACCTTTAAGCGGTGTTGTAAATTGCAAAAGCGTACCTAGAGATTTTGAGTATGCCTTGGTCATTGCGTACCTCTTGAAGGGGATATGCGCAGTTCACGCAGACCAAGATAATATTGCAGCGTTGAAGTTTAGCGACTTCAACCTTGGCAACCAGAAAGTTTACAACATGTTCGCCCCGCATAAGTACCTAGCCAGAACAAAGGGAAAGAATTTGAAGATCGTCCCTCAGTCATGGACCCATAACCTCTCACAGTCCACCCTGTTGAACGTTATGAAGATTTTGCACTTTAGACGACACCAGGAGGTGAATGCATGTGTCAAATTTTTGTTGTCTTGTTACCATGGAGGTTATCTATGGTTAAACCGTCGCATAACAATCGATCTGACATTGATAAATTGTATCACAGGGCTAAGTATGCAAGGCCCTGACCCACAGGATTTCTATCCTGGAAAAACAATGGATCACGCTCTAGCTCAAAGGATCAAGGACACCTACGGCGATGTTGAGAAGGGAATGTGAGGCTACAAGGTAGCTTCTATCTAGAGTGGTGCAGTGTGCCTCGCCTATCAATTGATCGCAACAAAGTTAGTATGCAAGAACCAACCCACCCAAGTGACTGGTTTTGTAGTCGACCTCGCAGGGAAGTGCACATAGGGCCTACAAATGAATTGGGCAAAGTACTTGGTGAACCAATTAGAACTTAACTGCAGAGAAGCCCAGGATCAAGGGTACAAATTTCACTTCAGTTGGCTATTGTTCATGATCTCTTTCATTGCCTGGGAGATGCTAGAAGGTGCGACCTTCCTGGACATTGAGCCCTTTGAACCATTGGCTGCGAAGTTCAACACACTATGGTATTCAAGGAACATGAATAAACAGTGGCAGTCCAATGTTGTATTTCATGCATACTACAACTAGATGAAGGTAGCCATACAGTCCATGCCTCGCATAACTCTGAATACTTTACACAGGTTTCGGCCTTTGATGAAATTTAGCGCGGACCACCATTTCATTTACATCACAGCGTGCGCTGACGAGCACAAGCAACAACTTCAGTCCTATTACAAGCTAACAGAGGAGGACTTGGAGGAGATCACCAAGGACTGGTCAGTGGACCTCCTCATTCCAGCAGACCCTACGAAGATATCCGATATAGACAGTCCAGAAACTGTGCAGGATACACTCGGACCTAGCAGGACAAAGAAAAATGAAGAGGTTCAGGATTTAGACAGTGCATCCGTGAAGACTGCTTCCATCTCACCAAATCAAGGAGGTGATGGCAGAGAGATATATGGCACTGAATTTGAATCGAAGAAAGGCAAGGTTACACTGCCTAGAGATGAGGAGGACCCCTAGAAGAAACGAAAGGTTCCCCCCTTGAATCCTTCCTCCTGGAAGAAATCGAAAGCTTCTATGACAAAAATGCAGACTATCCTCACCTTAGATGACTTCAATTTCATTATAGTGGCCATGAATGATGCTTTGCTGGAGATAGCAGAGAAACAAGAGGCTATGTAGGAAGCAATGTACAATAGAATCGAGATAGAGCTCTAAGGAGTACAACAAGCACTACAGTCCAGCCGCACAGTCTCCACTGCACCTCTACCATTAGGAACACAAGAACTGGGAGATGAGCCAGCTCAACTCCACCGAATAGTTGATACAGTCGAAGCTTGCCTTCAACGAGCACAAGAAGAAACAACGTAAGCCACCCAGGCTTTGACACAAGTACAAGGAATCCATGTAGAGAAACGCAGTACTACANCGAAGAAAAAGCCCAACTGTAGAAAGACAAGGAATAGTTGCTCACAGAGAAACTCAAAGTGAAAGAAATGGTCAACATAACGCTTCTCTCTATGACTATCGTAGAAGTAAAGGTAGAGGATCAAGTCACGAAGCAAGTAGTGCAACTTGAAGAAGTGATCCAACAACTACAACATCGCATTGTAGATTTAGAACTACGCACTATGCCTGAGACTCCACAGGACGTAAGGGACCAGCGAGAAACCATTTCCCGTAGCAAAGTTGACAGACTGAAGGCCCTTACCTGAGAATGCAAGCAATTCGTTGATCAAAGTGCTCAGACGTATGAGAAACTTACCAAGAACCCAGAGTTGCAGGCACTGGAGTCGCAGCTCCAGGAAGCGAAGAAGCACACAAAAACACTATAGGCATAGCTGAAGTCTCTGTCAGCTGTGGAGAGAATGAAGAGATATAAAGAGCAACGAACCTCCCAGCAGCAAATCCATAATATCCAGAGAAGAGTTATGGAGGTAACTCAGAAACTCCAACCGGTACAAGATAAGGCCTATCAATTGTTTACAGAGGTAGAAGGCCAGGGAGGAGAACTAGAGCAGGTTAGCACCGCGACAGAACAATGCCTAGAAGGACCTATGAATGATGCAATCATTCAAGAATTTGCTGAAAAAGAGAGCGTAGCACAACAACAAGTCAAAGTAGTTCAAGCCAAGCTCAAAGCGTTCGAAGTAGAACTTCCTACATCAGGGTGACTCAGGACGAGTCACAGGTGAGTGGTGGGCGCCTATTAGCCCTTGACCAGGTTTTGTTGATATCTAGTCAAGTTTGACCTATTTTTGGACTTTGACAGCCTGTCGAAGGAGGAGCGCAAGAAGAAGCAGAGATCATGGGATATTGGCCCCTTTTTGGGTCCTGCGATGTGGGAATATGTTATGGGAATGGGATGTTGGCCCATGGGTTTAACCATGTTTAGGCCTATTTTGTAATATATAAATAGATGCTTAGGCTATATAGAAGGGTGGTGCATCTATGTGATGTGAATGTATCCTAAGTGCAAGTATACTCTATAAGTGCTTTGTGCATGACAGTAAGAGACTTGTAGAGCTAATTGCAAGTCCTTATAGCTGTTTGTGGAAGGCTTAGTGCTGTAACGCAAGGAAGAAGGATCTAGCGAGCTACATAGATATTTTTTCCTGTGCAGAGTAAGGTTTTTGAGGCTTTGTGCTTGTAACCGATCGACTAAATACAATAAATAAGAAGAGTTGGTGGACATAGTGCCAGGGTGGGGGGGAACCACGTAAATACTGTGTTGTTATGTTGTGTGCTTGTCTTAATGTGTTTATGACTCTCTTGATAAGTGCTTTGATAGAGATAGATACATCTGTTCATGCTTTGTACTAATGATGTGTAAGAATGTTTTATATAAATTCTATGAATGTGATTAGTGCTTGATTCTACTAGATCTGATCCATCTATTTGTGCTAAGTACTTAACTACATTAGATCGGTGTGAATGTTGTGAAGCTCTATTTTATCAGCGAAGTAGGTATTGATTTCATATTGAGGATCTAATGGTGCTAAGTGATCTATTAAGTATCATAATCACAGATCTGTGTCCAAACTAAGGTTGCAAACACCTGAGTCTTGCAACCACCACTGCCTCTACCTCGGGTCAGACTTCATCTGCTTCACAGGTGTTGTCGAAAGGTTCGGTAGTTAGGGTTTTGTTGGTGTGTTTTTGTAGCGTTGAACCCTGGGTTTGCCCCTATGCCAACAATGACCAAGATGGTCTTTCCATGTTTTGCTATAGATGAGGATATCATCAAAGAAAACTAAAACAAAATGACGTAGAAAAGGATCAAAGACATGATCCATGAGGCTTTGGAAGGTGGAGGGGGAATTACACAAGACAAAGGGCATGACCAAAAAATCATAGTGGCCCTCATGAGTTCTAAAGGTAGTCTTAGGAATGTCTGCCTCTTTCATACGTATCTGTTGTGTTATAACCCTAAATTGCACCATGCATGCATACCTGACATCAGGCCATCTTACTTGTTTTTTTTGCCAAGCCATCATTTGAACAACTCTTCTGAAAAAACCATATTTTTCAAGATGTACGTGCCTTGCACCACTATTGACTGCTTACACATGCTTGTTGCACCTCCATAGCTCAAGTACATATGCTAGTTGCACCACTACAACCTGCGTATACTCACAAAAATGTGAGAAATAAAAAGTTGCAAAGGGATACGGGTTTTCGGGTAGTCACCTAACCATTTGACCGCCCATAGCCAGTCACCCAACCAAATAACTATATTTTTGGCCTATAAAATAAGGTGTTGGGGTCCCTTTCCTACAGGAAGCATGAGAGCAAAGAAACTCTGCCCATTTTAGTATTCCCCCTTTACCCCAATATTTTTCAACCACATCGTGAGTTTGAGCCAGAATTCCTTTTTCCAGCCCTTTTTCCTCCATTGCAAACCCTTTCCATCTCCCTAGAGAGAATTGAAGAGGAGAAGAATATGTGGAAGCAGTTGGTGCATGGTGAAGAGGAGCCCAGGACCGAGTTCGAAGAGCAATTGATGGTCTCATATTGTAAGCGAATTTGTGAGATTAATATAAAGAAATACTTTTTCTGTCCCGCCAAATGATGTCTTCAATCTTCATGATTTATTTGTATTTTGGTTATGATATCTAACCCACTAATCCATATATAGAATGCATGCTTGTAGTTTCTTGTTTTTCTTTGGGTGAATATAGGTTGGCCTTGGGAGGAGATCTGCAGTCAAGAAACAACTAAGCGCAAAGGGATCGACACCAGACGCGGAGTTTAAGGTAAGCTTATCGGATCCCTATACTTTATTTTTTATGTATGATTGTGGGGTAATGTCGGGATAGTTGTTAAAAGTAGGAGACTTTAAACGGTTAGCTCTGCCTGCACTTTAGAACCCTAGTGTAGTCTATAGGGGGTTTTCCCTCTATAGTAGAATTGGCGACTGTACTGGGGAGACCTCTAGGGTTTTTAGGGGATATTCTTTTTGGGTTCTTTAACTGGTTTAATTACCTTTTGTGAGTTTCTGTAAGTGTCTGAGTATTTAAGGGATTCTGGTCTTCCATACCAGTACTCCCTGCCCTGTCAGCTTGACTGTTGTTTTCATTTTTAGAAATTTACAGAGGTGTACACGTCCTGTAGTGGGTCTGCACACATACATACATTCCCTACCTTTGGACAGCCTGCGTACATACGCAGGCTGCTGAAGTGTCAGTAGCGTGCCTGTGTTGAGAAAATATTTTTTAAAGAAGAGGCAGTCATCCTCTTCCCTGTCAGAAGTCATACTTCTCAAGGGTTTTCTTGATCTAGTCATGGTCTCTGTTATAGCAGTCTGTAGCCTAGGTCTGACCTCAATATAGTTGTTCTTTACCAAAGTTTTCTTGCACTTTCTTTATTAGGCTTTTTAGACGAGTTTGTGAGTTTGTTCTGATCTGCCTGTTTGGCATTGTCAGTGACTCCCTGTGATCTGCAGTGGGCCAGAAGTCATTTCTTGATCTTGTCTTGTCTTCATTTTTCCCTTTTTTGCTTTAGAAGAAAAGAAAATAATTCATTTTCAAATTTATTTTTTTGAAGCATAAAACAATAAAAAAAAAGTTTTTCATTTCTTTGTTTGGTAAAAGTAGTTTAGGTTAGTTGTTTTATTTATCAATGAAAAAGAAAGTTTTTCTTAATTTATTTATTTAAATACTTAGTACATTAAGTAGCTCGTAGTCGAGCCAAAATCTTGTTTTAGGCTTTTCTTTTCAAAGATCTGAGAAAAGTAGTTATGAAAAAGTTTGGTTAAAGAGTATAAATTGGCAAATCTTTATTTGTGAAGAAGAAGTAGTTTGTTTTCGATTTCGTTTTATGATCTTCTTTTTCATCTCTTAAAGAACATCACTGGTTCCACTTCCATTCCCTTTGACTTAAGACAACCACTAAAATTGACGCTTAATTAAAAATTATCAGACTTTGTGTTTGTAGGGTCCATCAATTTAGTCTAGGCTAGAGCCTTGATTTAGGATTGGAGAGGAAACTCTTCAAGGCTACAAAAATAAACATAGGAGTCTGTGCTAGGGAGTGCTTAAAATTCCAGTAACTGTGAAATTTATCTGGGACCCCCCTCTAACACATGGTCTAAACACGAGGTCGTGTGCAGAAAGGTAGTGGAGATAACCGCTCCAAAGCCAGACCAAGCGTAGTGGGGAACACATATAGAGGGTTTATCTTGGGATTTCATTGATCGCATTTTCCACGGAGCTTCGTGGGTATCGAATCCATTCGAGTTCCTCAGTATTCTTTCATAACACTTTCTTTCAATACCCTTGATAGGTTTCGAGCTTGATACCCTACTCATTATGGTCCACCCGACTTTCGACTGTACCCGCCTAGTGATTGTTCGCGCGTTGGCAACCTAGTTGCCTTTATCTTAGTGACTTACACAGGTGACTGCAGAGGTATACTACGGTACCTAGGGTAGACATCAGGCCACACTTTGCAGAGTATACACGAAGGGTTCTTCCATATTCGAGTTGCACTTGCACCAATAAGTTGCTCTAGTGTTGGCTGGTGTAACTGTTCTTCCAACTAGCTAGTGATTTGCTTGTCTTATCTCATAGGAGATTTTTCTAATGTGTGATGGTCTTTAACATTAATAGAAAGCCTTAGTGTGTCATTGATCTTCTCACACCGTGGAGGATCAGGAGCTCCGCTGGTCATGAAGGCTTCTTGGCCTACCTCCGATTAATCTGGAGCCACCCCCGCCACCGCTAAGGTGAAGACTAGACCAGCAAGGGTCTTTTGAGGCGATCGGGCCACATGAAACTATGCTCGAACCATCTCCTAGAGGAGAACATTTGATTCCAGAGGAACCAACCATTTCTGAACTTGGAGCGAAATCTCTTGGTTCGTATAACCCTCTGATCACTGATCTATCGACGCCCATCATTGTATAGGTTGACCCTTACGAGCGTCAAGTAGTGTCACAAGAAGTGATGGAGACAAATGTTGCTACTTCTTGAGGGAATCCTCATACTCCCTATACGACTGTCACTACAGGGGGTTCTTCGTCTCCTAAACAATCGTCGTCGGTCCGGACCACTATGATCTCGACCGCCTCTACCTCGGGCAATGGTCTGATTCCGTCTATGGCGACGATCACTGCTCCTTTCACCCAGAGTGTGACAAGCCCTCTGTAATGTCCCCAAGGCCGAGCCCTATTGTAAATATTGTTTATGAAATGAAATGTAAATATGTTTTATAGGCTAGTGAGCCGAGTTTATATAAGCTAGTGGGATTATGTGATTGTTAAGCCAGAGAGCCTAAGTGTTGAAGGCCAAGAGCCTAATTTTGTACTTGTATTTATGTAGAATAGTAATAAAATATAAACACCGCCGGGTGCAGACTGACCACGATGAATGAGTGATGGGGGACTAAGCTTCCACAGAGTGGGCAAGGGATTAAGGGCTAGAAGGTGGGAAAATGGACTAAGTGTTGAGCCTAGGGGCTTAGGTCCTTGGGAATAATATTTTAATATTATTCCAAAAGACATGTGAATAATATGTTTTATCCTAAGTTCTTTTGGAAGGAGAAACAACTTCTGAATGGAAGGAGCGCATGCTGAAGGAATGCATGTAGTTGCATGGGTGACAAGTGTCAACCCAGGTGCATGCAAATAAAATGGTTGAGATGAGCCATGTTGGGGGTTCCTCCTCCATTCGACCTGACCGTCTAAGTGTGAACCCGTC